>JAQIXX010002390.1:0-24899 GCA_034700605.1 Willowsia nigromaculata
AACGCTTGAGAGGTGCAACGTAAAATTTAATATTTAGAGGTTTTCGACTATGCTCTATTCAATGGAAAAGGAATTTTAAAAATCGGTGAGGGCGTTATCCATGTCATCCCATTGTAAGTTGGTCATGTACTGTACTACCACCATGCCACCGCTCATGATAACTAATTTCATAATACTTGATGTTATATTTTTCCATAATACGCAGATCTCTTCTGATATCATAAAATGTTTCTCTGATATGCACAAATCTTTCTTGGAGCTTGCATTCACAGACTGTTAGAGCTTATTAACAACGTCAAAAATTCAATGGAGTCTTTAAACTTTCGTATGCTAAGTTTTGTTGATTACGGATAAACAGGTATATATACACATTATCCTTTCATTTTACTCTTATTAGCTATGAAACTTTATGTACTCGTAGAAATTTCAAAGTTCATACCTATGAGTACTGAAAAGTACTGCGTATTTACTTTGTGAATACCTAGTGTACTTTGATGATGAACAAAGGAATGTGACAACATTATGATCGTACCACATAGATACAAGCCAGTACGGTTCTTCTCAAATGTAGTTTACTGTCAATTTAGTATAAAGTACATAATATGCCTATATGTGCATAATATTCATAAAGATTATTATTTGGATTAGTTAATATTATCATAAAGATCCTTTCTCCTACACCCCACGAGTCCCAAGTCCAAAAGTTTAGTATCTAATTTTGCAAAGACATTGTGTTAATCAATCCGATCCGGTTAGTTGTTGTCAAGAGTTGATTGGTTTGACACACTATAAACTATACACATGTCGAAATAAATCTTTAAAATATCAATAACATAACATGACTTGCATTTATTTCTTTTCACTATCGCTTTTGAAATTTACCACTTCATTAGAAACTGTCTGCATTTATCTATTTCAAAAATTAAGAGACTGTCATTTTTAATTCAATTTCACTATCATGCTGACATTCATTCATGATTTTTTCCCGTTCAGCAAAGTGTTCAATACATTCAGACAGCCAGTGTGTCATACAAGCATATTATTCTACGCGGACATATCAATGAAAACAAAGTACAATACCTACAGAGTTCAAGTGAGAGGGAATTTGTCTTCACTCTGCAAACTTGCATATTACAGTGGCACCAATCAAATGTTGGTTGTAAAAAAGGTTGTGAATCCAAGATGCAAATAAACTGAACTAATACAGATTGAAAGATTCAATAGTTTATAAATCGTGGGGTTCATTATTCTCAGATGGTGATTGTAGACATAGATGTGGCCGTGTCGTGTGACCATACTAAAATAACCAGTACAAACAAATAGGCGTTGTAACGTATGAAACTGTGAAACTCCTTACTCCTTTGAAAATTTACAACTGTCTAAAACAATAGGAAATTTGAATAGAAAATTTAATACGGGCTCATTGAAATTGAGACATATGACATAGATATTGGCTATCGTGATTATCGTGATTTTTAGGTGGACAAGCCTACACTGGGATTGAGAGTGTACAGAGTACAGTTGTCTATATGCTTTTACAACTAGGGTTTGTTCACGTAAATGATGTGTCAAATATTTTCCCCAGAGGCAATAACTAAATCAATTATTAAAAGCAGATGTCAACCAACAATACACATTCATGTGCATGTTCGTGTATCATTTACGGACCGAGGGGCTTGATCAAACAAAGAAAAAACTACGCAGAGCAACAAACCACCTAATCATGCTACATACACCAATCATTTGCCTACCACCATACTAATCCTTTCAGTGAGGCTCATACTGAAAGCACATACAAAACACTATATTGGTTTATCGTCATCATGTCATTCTTGCAATTAAGCTGGTTCTATTCCATGCAAATAAAATGGAAAATGTATAGTTTTTTTGTCACAATCGCACTAAAAGAGTTTCACAATAACGCAGTAGTAAAACATCTGCGTTATCTCTATACAAATGCTGAACAAATTGCTTAAAAAGTACTGCCGGTGGGCTGCAAAGGAGATGAGAAGTTTGCAAAAGCACTTTACAAATGTGTAATTATTTACCTTTCTTTTATTTTAAAACCACAAAACACTTTTATTTGTACTCTGAAAATGTGCGCCACTGATAAAACTCTAGCTATTGCAAAATAAATCAATGCAAAAATGTCATGCCTCTTTATTCAAACAAGGAAACTGAAATGCAAATATTGTAGAAAAATGTTGCTACCAAAGAACTTTCCGACTTTGCAAGTAATATTTTGCACTGATTTTGTGCTTCAAATTTTTGATAAATTTTTGGGCTATTTTTCTCTATTTGAAATGATTGACGATTGTACATCGTCATTCTACATCTGCATCACTACAACAATGTCCTACTCGTAGTTTATAGTGTTGGGATTTTCTTCAACCACCGGCACAATAGCGTAATGAAAACAAAAGTGGGAGTATAAAATCCAGAAAAAGACTATAACAGTAAAAATGAATAGTCAACGACCGGTGATATACAAAAATGCTTGTTTTGTTAGTCATTCAGTTCAGTCGTTTTCCCACGTTGTCACCAATCCTGATTTCTTAAAACCCATAATTCACTATAACTCAACGATGCTTCGTCATAAAGCAAAAAAGCATGTAATGATAAAATAGATAACAGATAGAATATATGTTCACATACTGACTTTTACTACGATGTAGTATGCCTCATCAAAAATTACGCTTAACTATCCTATGCATATAATGTGGTAAAATGCTCTATTATTTGTACCACACTATCTATTTTTCAGAATCCTATGTAGATGATGCCATATTTTATGCTTTTGTTGTGTTCAGGCTAACTATGTAATGTCATTATTGGAGTTATTTGAACATTAAGACATAGCATTGCTACTTTAATCTATTTCACTTTCCATCTTAGATGGTAAACAGTACATACCTATCCACCAGACACAGCTATACTTTAAAAATTTTTTTTTTTTTGCAAAACTGGAGTGTGCGAATTCATGTATGCGGTGCATTATCCTAATTTCTGAAGGTTAGTGGTAGTGGTAATCAATACGTTACCATTTTTCACTATACAAACCCACAATCAGTCAGTCAACGGAGTATACGTCACAAAAGCTACCAACCAATACTTCCCAACTAATTTGTGATTGATGACAGCGCGTAGACGGGTTGAAAATGACAAGTTAAAAAATTGGTTTGCCTATCCATGTCTGCATTCTAACTTAAAAGCTAAAATAGACGATGTGTTCTACATTGCGTTATATTTTGACATTATATTAAGCCTAACAGCACCGAATGCATATTCGTATTCATAACTTAATTTTTTCACAAGGACTAATATGTTGCGATTGGGATCTTGTTTTTTCCCCCTTTGGGTTTATACAAGCACGTATGGAGTACTGCGTCGTGCAAACAGAAAATCACAAGGAAAAATGAAAATTGTAAATTTTAGTATAATATGTAATCGTAATCATGAATACCTAATTGAACAATCACACACACACACTGCCACACTTGTGATATATGTAGAAATATGAACTGCAACACGATTGACGTCAATGCAGAGACAAACAGATATCCGGTCAATAAGCGACCTTTAGGCCTATCAGTAATTCAGCGTGTATGCATAAGCAGCAACAGATATATCGCGATATTATTGGATGGAAAATGAGATTGGTGCTTACAAATTAATGGTTTTTCATTTAATATTTTTATAATCCAAACTGGAAGCTTACAAAACATCATTTAGAAACAATCTGACAGTCGGCTTTCTTCCTGATGTTCATACTGACATGTATGTAAGTACAAGTCGGCTAACCACAATAATTTAATGCGCTCGTAATGCCTAATTACACAGTTGATACACCTTATATACTTGCTTCACATAATATTCATGATGAACATCTCCACATGGTGCATGCTTTCACAACTACGTAATTGGTTAGCCTAGTTTAATTACCAATTAAAGACAAAACCTCAAAGAAGTATTTTATTGGTTTTTTGATTGGAACGTCCAGGACCGTTTGAATGAAACCAGTGTCCTAGATATAAAGACTCTACCGAGGGCTACGCAAATCTTTGATTGAAAATATTTTCAGTTTCTTATTTGAAGGATTTAAGGCACTGCGTGAATTTGTAATAACTTTTAATTCGTATGAGAACAAACTACATAATGTGTTATAAAAAATCACATTTAAACTTTTCATTACCAGTTTTTCCACGAACAGGGAAAAATATTAAAAACCAAAGAATCACAGGTATTAAAATTTTAACACTTCAAAAAATTAACCTTGTTTGAGCCACAATAACTGGCAGAGCAATAACAAGGCTTGAAAAATGGAGTTGCTCATGCTCATTGGAGTAATACTGCTGAAACTACTGGCTGTGGAGGCGTGTACACATGGTCATTTGAGTTCGTTTCAACTTTAAAATTTACATATTACTGCTTGCCATCCAACCATTTCCAGCATATATTATATGCTGAGACTACAATTTTCCAACCTTCCAGTCTTAGGTCTGATCCCCCCAGCCTTTGTAAAATGTTCATAATTGTAATTACATCTGCCAATTTAGCATTTGTGCACGTTCGTCAATTGAAGTACAGAAAAAAAGAGAGAGGATTGGCTTTATGGTTTTGTTGCAGTACTGCAGCATTGTTGGCTGTTAGTCTTCCCTGTAGGCATATAACACGCTCGTATGTAAATAACGTTGGATAAGAAGGAATAGTATGTAGCATGTAATGGAAATGTACCTAGTGTCTGTTGTGTTTACAGCAGTTAGTGTGTTTTTTCTCTGGATGGTGTAAAATGAATATAATAGTCCATCAAAAGAATTACTAGCCATCTAGACTGACGCTGAGCGTGTTTCAGAGCGTAACGCTAATACAAGTTGATGCTGCCGCTGCTTCTACACTACCCATGCTAACATGGAATCAAAAAGGTAAAAAAAGTGTTGTGCGATATATATGTAAACTTGATATTCCATGCAAGTTTAGCATGAAAGCAACACAACGTGATGATGATGATGATGACGAGGTAAGACAAGGTCAAAGACGAGCCTATAGCCATGATCACCATGATCGTCATCACCAACTTATCGTTAGATGAGTGAACTGAACGAAAGTTAGTAAAGTCATAACTTTATTTTTTATTATTGCTGTACTCATGCAAAAAGCAACTTCCACAGCGCTTTTCCGCAATATTACACTGCTATCGTGGTAAATAAAACGAAAAAACTACACACTGCAAAAGTTGCGAAATTCCAGTCTTCCTTCAAGCACGAATGAAACTTACTGGACCATTTTAAAGCGGTATGAACGCAGGCTAAATGCTTTTAAGCATATGTTTAAGATGGAAACTTCAATTTCAACTCTGAAGTTTCTTAAAAGATAAAATAAACTTTGAGCCTCAAAATCCTTGAGTATATACGCTTAGTTCAATGAAATATGGCACTAAATAATTAACGTAAAAAGTAACAGTTCCAAAATGGAAATACGAAATTCAGAGGAAACAATGACTTTTATACCAAAAAGTAGACAGCGCATACATTTTCGCCCAATCTTCCAAAAAATAATGAATGATTGTGTTATCACATCCTGTTATACTTTAACAGGAAGAAGATATTTGTACCTATCAATGTTTACTGAATGATCCAATTCTATAATATTAAAAGCATTTCCACACAATTTGCCTCTTCAAATCCGGCCCGAAATTCCTGTTTCATGTGTGCAGAATATGATTCATAGGTTATTCGTAAATTCATAATGATGAATGAATATTTACCTCTCCGAAACGTTTATCACTATGTTAGTCATTCTCAGAGATTTCAGCAAAACTTTTTCTACTACCTCCTTGAGATAATATCAGGAAGATAATCGGTGAAGGCTAATTTGCTGTCCATCAAGGACCCACGAACCAATTATTTTACTGCACTTTTAAGCACAAACTCAATGGTCCAATGTTCAAATGAACCTGTAACTTTTGATAATTAAAGTGAGAACAAATTTTAACTTATGATTTTTATTTGTAAAAACTGTTACACTTTGTGAGACCGTATAACGTTTAGCTGTCAATATTTCTTACTTGTAGACGAACTGATCGAACCACATGCGGCGGTGCCGTGTAGTGCAATCAAGCAATCGAACATGACTGAAAGAAGCCGAGAATCTATCTGCCTTTCTCAGGTTTGTCTGTGTAAAGTACGTTACGTACGTTTTTATTCATTAGTATTGTCACACGACTGAATTCAATAATTATATGACGATAATACGAGCTTCCACTAAATCAATGACGCCATTCTCTCTTGTGCTTACTTTTAAGTAAGAGATGATGATATATGATGTATAACATAATGGATCATGTAATTGCAATAAATCAGGATATGTAGAACATTTTGCTGATAACTACTTTTATCTCCGTTTTAATGATTTGTTTTGGATGTGCAGTGCTGGGTTGTCAATGTGCTTTTTTATGTCAACATCGGAAAGCGTTTCAAGTTGAACTGATTTTTTTTGCACAGTACTGCAATGCATACTGCATACCTATACTTCCACACCATCTGCCTTACAAATATGAAACAATTTTTTCAAAAATTAAAGTATATTTAATTCATTCAAGCAAAAAACTGTCAGATAACTGACTTATCAGTAGAGCCATTCCTAATTCTCTATACAACTACACATAATTACATTCATGCGCACAAGTCATGTCGGGAGAAACCAACTGAGATTTCATGTTGCATCAATTCTGCATCAAATGTCAATTTGAACAGTTTACTACTTTCGTCAACTAGTCTGTCCTCCACAAATAATCCTGGAATGGAACTTTTGTTTTCTTTTCGTCGAATACTTATGTATCCACGTTATTAATTAACGTTAATTTTTAAGGTACTTCAAACTATTAGCTTTTGTCTGTCATAATCACATGTTAACACACATTTCAAATAGATGAGCTACAGCTACACAATTGTATCTAATTTGCTTTGATGATATAAAAAGATAAATTACATTAATAAACAGTTCTGTAATAAGCAAAAACGTCAAATGCGCAAGCAATGAAAGACAAACTCAGATTATCAAATGAAAGTTGACAAAGGTGTACCATTGAGCGATTTGTTAAAATAACAATAGCTCAAGTGCGTATTAATTATTGAGAGAAAAAATACCTTTTCCTTCCACCTCGTCCTTCCATGCAATGATTACGCTTCCAGCGACGCTGTAGACGATTTGATAGCGACATATCGCCTTCACAATATATACGAAAGCTCGAAAGCTACAAATATTTTTAATTGCTTTTCACCGCCTATTTTAGTCTGTGATTATTTTTTATCAGTTTTTTATCACTTGTCACAAAAAAACTCTACATTTTTTTAACTGCAAGCGTGCGCGTGTGTTTATAATGGTAACAAAATTGTACGTTGTACTACCTGCGCTTGATCGTAAAAGGTAAATTGTTGGTTTACACAGTTCACTATAAAAAAAAAAGAGAATATTGAGTGGAATCAATGATCTCATGAATTAATTTTTTTCTTGTCGTTCCTACTTTTGTTGGCGATGACAGACAACACAGATGGAATTATTATGAGGGGAGTAGCTTCAATAATTGGTCCTATACCTACCCATACGAAACGTCTAAGCTACCAATTCGTTTTTGTTGAATATCAGTGAAGTAATCGGGTAAAACCTGTGCTGATTTGTTGAACAGGAATTTTATTATAAACTGAATACCTTGCACGTAAAGCCGGTCAGGCGACTGCAAGTAGAATCAATGATGAAATTGTTTTACATCAGAAAACACGATCAAAGTTTTAAATGTGATCATTTGCTAGTAAAAACTAGCATGCAAATCCCCCCAGACCTTTAAATCATGAATAGAAGGTCGGCACTAAGCTGAATTATCACTGCCTCAAGTATTGCATAGATCCACTGGTAAAGGTTGGCTGATTATAGGAAGATAAAAGAGGGATTAAAATGCGTGGTGGTGGCTACTTGCCAAAAATTCATAGAACTACATCAACAGGAAAATTTTTATGGATAACTTTCTGCTAAAAAATGGTCAAAAAATATATGTATGATGTAGAGAATACGTTGACGAAAACGTGCTTGCTTGCGTGAGCAGCCAAGAAGATAACCAAGTTTTAAGCCCAAGACTCAAGCAACAAACAATCACATCACTGGATTATACAGAAAGAACGAGTTTCTATTTTTTTACCGAAAATATTATGCTTTTTGCAAAGATTAATTTGGAAACTAGTTCCTACAGAAGTGGAGTATGATGCATCTACACACAAGTAGGTAAACTCAGCAACTGACAATTAAAAACTTTATCGCAAAGAGCTGAACCAACTATAGCACTAAAGCCATTCAATCCCAATCCATCTGGTTTACTTTAATTGTAGAAAGTTTGAACAGGGCTGAGTGCTCTGCTCTGTCAGTTTCCATAAAATGTTGGAAATGGCGTCTGTTGCAAAACGAAAAAGGCAAGCCTATAAGGAGAACTAGTAAAATTGCTAATAAAAATTAGCATCAGTACATGGACTACGGATATGGAAGTATAGTTACGTTATTACAGGAGAAACCTTTCATAATCACAAGAGTGTATATCTATACATACGCCTAATTGCGCTCACCTATTGCTTTTGCTTATTATCCGTTTTTGGTCATTACTACTTGACGATAATACATTTAATCTTTTGCTTGGGTGATCTGAGATCTGATACCTGAGATGATCAAATTGCGTATCTTTGTTGCTTTGCACTGTCTCTGTTTTCCTCTTGGTCATGCATGGAGGAGTTTTTGTAATGTAATTGTACTGGTGTAATTGTTCCATTCCCAGTACGGTGAAATTACGCTTTTAAACCAAAACACTTTAACTTTATTGCATACAGGTTTACAATGTTACTATCGTGTAGATTAATGCTGATTATTGTCTGATTGCACTAGGCACTATAAGCTTGCATATGCCACAAACAAATCACTGGTAAAAATAAGTCTTCCTTCAAACTTTATCCAACACAAGTCTGAAATTTTTACTGCGTAATATACACAAACAAGAGGAACCTCCGACCATGCACAAACCAGCTATTTATGATGAACTTTTAATGCTCTTACAATCCTTAACTAGTTCATCTACATGTCCTGCTAGCCATAAAAACTACCACTCACATATGAACATTAATAAATTATTACAACGTTCCCACTCGACTTCCCTCTCGACATGATTTGCAAAAGTCTATTTAATGTTTCCAAGAATTTTCAGTTGACGGCTACAATTTAAATAATAAACAATTTATTTTAAAAAGATTGGACGCGTTTGACTGCGAACAAAGGGCTTTACGATTAGACGCACATGGGGTGCAATACTGTGTATGCTGGCTGCTAAACTGCTAGATATTATTTGATCACCTACCACCACCGAATGGATTACTAGAAGTGAGACATTTGCCTTCACGCTACTGCTTACCATGAAAAAGATTTAAATCAAAAGTTGGGACACTAAAAATGCATAATGTATACAAACTTTAAACTTGATTGTGACTCTGATAACTACATACCACTGATTTGCATGGATAATCGACGCAAAATATTATTTATTTATCAGCAACGCTGCTTCTGTTGCATGAAATATTATTTTTTATCGATAAAAAATGCTTGACCATTCTATAAATCATTTTTGAACATTACTATCCTACATGATATAAAGACAAAAATGTACCGTACAAAACCCCTTTATCCACTTCCTCGAAAAAGTATAAAACACATACATTCATAAGAAGCACACGGTCACTGTGTACTATGTGAATTATGGAACCATTTAGGTATTATGCATTTTATGATTGATACAAACGCATTTTTGTGTAGCTGAACTGAAGCCAGTACTGTAAGTACACTACAATGTGACATGAGCACGAAGAATCTTTGGACTGCAAGAATCGAGTAAAAAGGCAACAATGCAGAAAACTCAACGCTTAACTTTAAGAAAAAGGATATATGTATTGTGTCGGGAAGATCATTATGGAGTCCAGCAGGAATGGAAAGAATAAAAACACTCCTTTTCAGTCCTAATTAATGAATTGTATAAAAGTCTCAACCCTTTTGACCGTGCGTAAGCATCCATTTAATCATTTTAATGAACTTTTAATAAAAGGGAAAATCGCCATATAGCAACAGGTGGCACAATAAGTTCCACCCCTTCCACTATTCATCTTTGCACTTTTGCATACGCAAGTAATCTGACAATCATCTACCTACGATCGTATAATATTATTATATTTGCTTGCGTGCGTGTGACAAAAGTTCCATTAATTCATTTCTGACCAAAAACAAAAGCTCATATGCTGACATCGTGTAGACGTAATGTCTTTTCCATCAGAGATACATCATCATGGAACAATGCTGAACAAATGAATGGATGACGTTAGTTGACTTGGACATGATATAATAACCTTCCTGTGTCGTTGAAAAAGTAAAAACAGTTTGTATATTTCTCAATATTTTTAATAGCACAACAATCATTGAAAACAAACGAAAACTAAAAGAGCAAAAAGATATTATATAGATGGACAGACAGGAAGGTCAACTGCCAAACGCGGCATAAAACATTCAATAGCATTTTCGTCTTCGTTATCGGTCAAAGTCATTTCATCACTATATTCGCGTCATCTATCAAGCCATAGTGTACAAATATCGATACTGTTCATGCATACTCTGAGCAAAGCAAACATAATGAATTATAAAGCCACACAAATATGTAAGTATTTTGTGCATAAAACTAATAGTCTTCTCAAAATTAGCTATGCTCTTTGCAGATTTTACAATTTCAAATTCCGATAAAATTAGAAATGATGAAACTTTGACAGAAATATTTTTACCGCAGGAGACCTCTCCAAGATGTGCTATAAATAAGAATCGCGTCTTGCACATGAAATAGATTTTATAACGTACATCTATGAAGGATAATTTGTTTAATTTTTAAAAACTACTATTTTACGTTGTAACTATTAATGAACGAGTATGCTTGAGAGGCTTATGTGATTTTTTTAGTAAATGTCAGATTGATACCAAAATGTTTTACATATAGCAAAATATTAATATCACAGAACACTGACGTCAATGAATAAACTGGGGTTGTAGGGGATGAACCAATATAGGTACATATTATTGCTTCGAGATGTAAATGCAACACTGCTGAACACTTTTTCTTTTCATCATTGGGGGACGTATTAAAATGCTTCAAATATTTAGCGTTTGTAAATGTAAAAAATTGAGTATTTATTACCAAGTTTTTGACATTACATGGTGTTCAATGTTGGTTTTCAATTTCAGTTGAAGAAATCCAGTAAACACCTTTTTCATCATAAAATGGGATCAATTTGTTTGGTAACAATTTATGTACTACATGTTATGTTTATCATGATTTTGTTGGAATTCTTATTACCGTAACGCAGTACAATAGGAAGTTAAAGTTTCCTTCACCATAAGCAGAAATATTAATCAAACTAACCTGAAGTCATATATGAACAAGGCTAGTACATAGAAATCAATGGCAAGGTAAAGGGAAAAATCCTTGCTTGTCACGCACAACAAGTAGTTTTGAGCAGTGCACAAAACACATAGAGTTGAAGTAATATGATCCATTTGAGATCATGTCTCAAGAGGAGTCTCAGTTGGTATGTTAATGGTTGGGTTGCTCTTTTGTGACTTGGATTGGAACCATTAGCATTGCACATAATAGTATGCAAAACTGGATCACTTTTAGATTACCACATTCCCTCGACAAGGCGAGTAAGTTTATCTCCTTCGAGAAAACAAAACGAACGAAATGGAATGCAAAAAGAACAAGCTATTAAAATTGACTAGCCAAATAAAAAAAGGCAGCAACAAACAAGCACAGCTATGTATAAAAGTAAAGCTAATATAATCAATCGAACTATGCGGCATTTACAAACGTATGTCAATTCAGCAATTATTTTAAATGTTAATGAACCAATAAAAGAAATCAATTAGTACATGATTTGTATGTTGACATGTGACAACGTTCTCATTAAAAACTTCTTACAATAAACTATCCTCCACTAATGAATCTGGACCTTAATAATCTTTCAATATACTACGTGCAGATTCAAATTGACACCCTTTTCAAACCTTATAATCTGTGAAACGTATACCAATTCATTTGCAATTTGTTTCCTAGTTTTATCACTGTATTGTGTAGATGCAAGCAAACAGGATCGTCCAAAATTTCAAGAATAAATGATGATCACTGACTGGACACAAAAACGGTGCTACCAAACGCATTTTTTCTACTGAATTGTGTATTATAGTGTGGAAGACACAAGTGAATTTAAAAAGAGAAAGTGTAGAATGTTGAAAACTGCGGACCACAAATTATTGATACTGTAAACTAGTATTACCCAGTTGTATGGAAAACCTACGTTTGTCAAACAAAACACAATACAAAATATTTGGACAGTGAATTTTAGGTAGGGTATTTTACTGCATAGATCGTTTGATTCACAATTCTAACAGTTCACGAATGCACTTGAAACAAATAACCCATTTATAAAGAAACAACATTTCACAAGTAACCAAAACAAAGCCTGACTTCTCAAGCCAAACCTTTAAATTTCATACATTTCTCCTGACTGGTTTTTTCTTCAATGTGAAGATTGGCAAATTCGTTTTTTTTTTAACGCTGAACGTTGAAGGAAGTTTATTCATTTGATTTTGAATGAGTCTCGAGGAAAATCTGAAGATATACTAAATCCTCCAAATAATCAAACATGAATCCATGCAACATCACACACATGAAAGGAATAATTCTGTTCGTCATTTCTTTTGTAAATGAATCCTCCACCTCCAAATTAATCAGCCTCTCCACTGGGTCTTCTGTGACGATACACCTTGAATCAACGAAAAAGGAATAAACTGGTATGACCAGCAGAATACAAATCATCGTCAGACCAAAATGCGTGACACTAACAATCAAGACCACCACCATATAAAGTGACAACGAACAATAAATATAAACATTTCAAATCACTATCTTTCCCTTTAGCAGGGGAACAGGCAGATGCATGTGACAGCAGTAATAAGTTAGATTAATCAAAATAATCACTTCCATTGGCTCTTCCTCACAGCTACTTGCAGTGTCTATTATTGGATGATCCTTAGCATATGGAAATCTAATATTTTATTGGCATTAATTATTTTATTGGATAAATATATGCAACCGTAGTACAGTATTTGCAATAAGATGTTGTACGGCTTTATGTGCAATAACTTATAAGTAAATGTTGTCCTAAACTATAAGGACGTCCGTACGCTAACTAGTAAACTGTCATTTCGTGAGAAATGTGCTCAGTCGTTCCAAGTAATAATACACATTTATGTTTTCTATTCCAACAACAAGTCATGCAAACTATCATATTGTTCAGTAGAACAAAACGGTAGAGTAGTAACAGCAATTTTTCTTCGTTTTTGTTTTTAAAACATACATAAATTATTATCGCCAGTGACGCACATGGTACAGCGATTAGCAGTATGCCATTTGCATTTGCCATATCAATAAAGACAGATATGGGAAACAAGAAGTTAGGATAGGAAATGCTAAGGTGCTCGCATAAATGGCGTTTTCGCAATTTCACTGTGGCATTACACTGCCTGTCCTACAGCAACATGCAAACTAAACGCGGCTGGTAAAGAAGTTAAAAACAGTGTAAGTGCACGGATAATAACACAAACTGTTGATACACAGTAGTTTCCTTTTACGGATTGATAAAAAAGTTACTTAAACAAAATAAGATGTAGCTTTTATTAGTAAATATGACATGAACATAAGACTTCTAGGAAATACACGATCAATCATCGTAAAAACGGACAACGGAGGGCGGACATGAAGTTTATAAGTTGCATGCATGCCCCGAAACCATGATTCATGGTTGGCCAATCATGAAATTAAGCGGAATCAATAACATTTTGTTGTTTTTCACATTAGTGAGTATTTGAAAAGCTAAATAGTTCCGTAGAAAAATGAATGAAATGCGATGCGAACAAACTTAACTTTAGTCCGGGTAATGTTTCATTTCTGTTTCTTCACTTTTTTCCCAGTAAAGATAAAATACCATATCAATTTGTAAATCTAGTCTCATTAAATGTCAAACTAACATTAACATTTTCATTAACTGACCTCTTAGTAATTATTTAGCAATAGTGAGGGAGGAAACAATCGCTTGATGATAACCTAATACAGCCATAAATAACTATACAATGAATTTATTAAAAGTTTTATTGATTTGCTTTTAAAGCGAGAAATTCGCACATGTACATGTATTAAATGTTAAATTCAGCTGCAATTAGAAACGAATATAAGGAAAGACAGATACGGTCAGTCTTCAACGTTTAAGTTAGTGTTACATTTGATCATTTTACAGATTACACACATTATGGTCGGCGCTCATTCTTCAATTATACCATATTAGTGCAAGACAGCAAATACTCTTTTCAGTTTTGTCTTTATGTTCCATAGGGTTATTACAACTTGCCTTTTCGTTTTTTAAAGTAGCTTCGAGCAGAAAAGGAAATCCTGACATGTAAATAGCAACAAAACTTAATGATAACCATTTTGATGATGAACAATTAACAGGTTGGTAATAAATGGCATTGTCAAATCAATTTTTAGACAAGGAAACCAACGGCTCACCATCACCACCACTTATAATACTGTTGTACTATACCACACAAGACCCTATATAAGGACATAAAAATGACATCACACAATCTATGCATTTCTGATCCATAAATCAAGGACGTCCGTAGATGTGTGTACTTCACTTGCATGCATATAGCTTGCAACGTCTACAACCAAACGCTAAAACACCATATTATATCTGCAATAAAAATCGAGTGCGCGGTTAGTAATTTACGTAGCTCATCTTCTTTTTTCGCTACTTAAATACGATTGTAAGTTGTCACTCACCAATATATATGGTTGTATTTAAAATGACGTAAATGATGTGCGAATGGTGAAAAGAAATACATTATACATTCACTATACTTAGCAGATCAAGCTATCAAACACTAGAACCACCGGCCGTGAAAAAAAAGTTGATGGCAGGCAGAGATGCTTTAATAAGATTATATTCAACTTTTGAAGGCATCTTTTCCTCTGTTCTATTCTTATTCTGACTTTATGACTTGAATGCATGATGATGATGTATTTGATGATACGTCTTTATGCATGCATTTTTACATGTGAAGACCTCTTCTCAAGGACAAACTTTTGCAACTTTCTCCACCCCAGCTATCAACGGCTATAAATGAATAAAATTGCATCACAAAGACCCGAAAATCATTGATGGAATTATTTAAAATGATGATTTTGGTGCATATTTTCTACCTGTAGAAAATATCACGATGAAATTCACTGCCAAAAAAGTTGCATCACTATCAGCTCCCTTTGCTACATGTGTACGTGTATAGATTTTGTTGAAAAGGCTATAGCTACATTTTCCCACCTACTACTTCCATCAGCAGCCAAGTGTTTATCGTTAGTTCACCAAGTACCTAAATTTAATGTCTCACTGAGAGTAGTTGGTGACAAGTTACATAATATGTGACGCATGTAATTAAATTACTTATTATGGTTATAAGCTTAAAATACCATTTTTGGCAAAGACCAGTTTTTACTTTTCCTAAATACCAAATTGTCAAGCGAAGCATAAACGTGCTAGTCGAGAAGACCATAATCTTTTGGTACGACTTTCTTCACACAACATGTGCAAACGCATTTTTGTGTGATGTTAAAAGACAGAGATTATCACAGGAATGTAAATTAGCCGACATGCCCAATGTAGCCTTTGGCAAACTCCCTGTGGCTGGACAAGGAAAGTGCGTCATCAAATCCACTAAACTTGACAGAGATACATTGCCAGAATACGTACAGTCACTAGTCAGTCAAGCCCAGTCTGTCTACATTTCTTTTTAATGATTTTTATAATAACTTTTATTATTCTTTTATATCAGATACGAGTCAGTCCCAGTAATGGTGATCATTATTCCACAGCAGCGCCAAAAAATTTTGATAACGTAAGAACGTAACCTTTTTGTGCCAACATACATACTAGGCTATAATGCACATCAACTTTTGCAGGTACATGTAAAGAATTAGGAATTAGCCATACAAAAGTTGAGTAGATACACATGTATTTACATTTTCACAATGTTTTTTTGCTGCACTTTGGTAAAGTCTCCTCGTAATGCTAAATAATGTGTTCCATACATAAATTGATAAGAAAATAAAAAGCTGGACTTACTCTTTGAACTGCTGCTTCCTCTGACTCCTCCTCATTGGACAACGCTGTCAAATCCGATTCCGAAAAACTTAATGAACTACACGTACTACAGTCTGAAAATCTCCGTCTATGTTGTTGCTCACTAAACTCTGCATCAAGTTCTTCCAATGTTATGAATGTCTCCCCTTCCTCCTGGCACAAATCATGATCACTAATTACGACAGAGGGAGGTCGCAACAGCTTCCCATCTGACCCCAAAGGGCCAAACCCACTTGACGGGGTTGTCGGTGTAACTGCACACGAAGAATTGGCAGATGAGCTAGTATTACAAATATTAGATGCCGTAAAACTACTAGGGCTTCCTGAGCTGATCTGGAGGGTGGTCGGTGATATCCTCTTTGTGGAAGCACCCTTAATGACGGAGGGAACCCCTCCTCCTCCACCACTACTACTACTGGCCCATGCAGCAGTGCTTATACACCTACGAAACTTTTCAGGACTGGTAGAAGATGATGAAGTTGAACTGGCTTGGGTGACGAAAATTGGTAAGCTAGGCGTATGGACTCGGTGGCGATGCTGACCAATGCTTGAACTTTTGTAGGACGAAGAAGCAGTGGATGATGCGGAGGATCCAGCGGATGAAGAAGTATCTTGAGGACATGAATGGCGGTACGATGAGTAAATTTTCTTGCTTGGGGAAGCATCCCCTGCAATAGGCAAACTATCATTTGACCTATAGCTCTCAGTCTCTTCTGCACTCCCAACGGCCGAGTCATCAGATCTCTTCCTGTGTCGAAAAGGAGCAGGTATTTGAAGAAGGTTGGGTGATGACTTGGCCCTGCGCATGGGTTCTTCTCCTGTTTCAAGTGCGTCAAGACTTAATAAATGGGGTTTCCCTGAAGTTGATGTTTGCGTTGCCACCTCTGATGTTGGCGTTGTAGGAGACATTGGTTCTGCATTGATAATACAGCAGCCTTCATCCGACTCATGACTTCCACACTTAATGGAGCTATTCGCATCATCCAAGTAGTCATTATTGTCGTCACACATAGCAAACAGGAGGTCTTCTATTCTCATCCTTGGTTCATATACGTTAAGAGACACGTTTAGTGGTTAGTATAGTAGAGGCCATAAGTCGGCTAGACGAGGATTTAAGTCGTAAATCCAAAGCAAGTGGCACTTATTGTTTCGATGAGCCAATCAATCAATCATACTTTATGAGTAAAATGTGTTGCAGGGGCGTGTACAGACGGACGTATTTTTAACACCACGTAACGCACTCGCAGGCTTTCATTCTGAATCTGTAAAACACTTTCATCTGTTAGTATTCAAAAACTAAATGACACACTCGTGCGTAAATTTCATAGCTCCTGCATTTAAAATATCCAATATGACGCCTGTCTATAAACATTGCTAGTCCATCCATATAGGTATACCATTGTTATTATAGGGCTTAGAAATGTCTTCAATATTCTTCTCTGGAAAGCACGAGTTCACAGTTCTGTAAATCAATCAGTATCAGCAGAATATGCTCTATAAATGTTTCAAGACATGGAAAACGGTAACGACATGCACACATGCAAGTCTTCTGACTCGGCTCTTTTAAATTGTGTGATATACTGTAACGTTTGAACGAACGGTTGTAAGCGTATCTTTTTTTTGTACTCGTATGTATATGGCCGACAAAACAGGACAGATCTCAACGTAATACTTTTCTCATATTAGACTCTCAACACTAGAAACAATACTCGTATTTTAGCTTTGCAGACAAATCAGATCATATTTTCGATAAATCCTTGGAATCTTCAGCACATTAAAAACTAGTGCACAGTTTCAGATCTGATAAAACACACTTTTCAATTTCACACAAATTAAAATGAAAGTACTCGCAACAAGTTGGAGTATTGCATTGCATTGCGTTATTGATTCGAATGTATCTATGTTTGTAATTTTGATTTTCAAAAGTTTGAAAACATTGCATGATTTCCAAATGATGTGTAATAAAATTTCTCCTGTCAATTCTTCAACTCGTTACCAAAAAATCCTCCCACGTATCAAAATGAATCAAGTTTTTAGTTTATCTTCAGTAGATAATCACTTGCCAATATAAGATTTGATATACTTTCTCCACATTAGAAATATATAAACTTTTCACAATACGCCAGCATTCAACTCAAATAGGCATTCAGCAGAAAATCGAAAAAGAGAGTTTGATTCAGGTGGTCTAGATAGTGTGGTGATTGCTTGCTTACAACTTGCCATGCGGAGGTAGATTTCTCATATTACCTATGAGCTTTTTAGACTTTTTAGAGGTAGTCGGCAATAACCAAGCTACTTGATGCTAGTAAAACAAGAGATATACCAGAAGGCAACTATAACACGATAAATTAGCAGTTAGCATATTCAATATTACCACAGCGTGTAATAAGTAGATACTTAAAATGATGCAGTATGACATGCAGTGGTGTCGCTGAGTTGTGCAACGACGGAGATGATGCCAGTAATAAGTTGATGACGATCTTCTCTCGTTTTCTTAAAATGATTATTATAAAGATGGTGATAACGAGATTGGCTTTTTGAAAAGTTGCATGTCTCGGCTCGGCAAGTAGTAGAAGTAGTGGGAAGTAGATTAGGTGAGTTGTACAGCAGTAGTAGCTTCTAGTCTTGTATCATGTAACTTTCATAAGTTTGTCCACTAAATTCATTGAAATGATTATCATCAATCCAAAAGGACGACATTCATTTTCTGGATTAGTTGTGGATAACTCAGGAACGTAAAAAGTTGTTTGAACGTGCTGGGGAGAAGAGAAGGCTGTCGTATGTATGTTGCCATCTGAAATAGATTAAGACACATTTTGTTACACATATCATCAGCACATATCATACCGCATAACCAGTGATTATTTTAACAAGTTTTCTTAAAAAAGAGTAGTGATAACATCATTTATTTTGGTTTAATTTTTTTTTCATTTTAAACAGTGAAGTAAAAATATCAAAATTCGTATACAAGATGGCTTGTCACTGTCACGTCAGTCGATCAGTACGAGGACGAAAGTTCAATGAAATTCCTTGCATCTTGCATAATAAATTCATATTAAAATTGATATTTTATTAAACTACCGACTAGTATCGAGGCATCAACAAAAGTTATGCATATATGAATGTATTCAATCCAGTGCATATTTCACAAAGTAGATCACATGTCCAACTAGAGACAACTAAACTTATAATTATCAAGTCTAAATACATTTTAATTTATATATCTTACTCGAAATGGAAGCGTTTTTATTATCACACTTATTTCACAAAAGTTTCGTTAAGATGCATACACATTTTTTGTCGTTTGCGCTTGTCCGAAGTTCCCTTCACGAGGAAAACGATTATCCCCGATGCTAATACCTCGTATAATGAGGGCACTGACACGGAAATCAAAGACTAGATCTGTATTCAAATTAAAGAAATTTAAATTTTGAACTTTCGGTGGAAAAAAGTTGTATATCTTGAGAGGTATGAGAGGACAAACTAGATTGTAGTTGCAGATATGTGTCATGCCAAGAAGGGATTAATGGCATTGTGTGGCGACTGCAGTAAGCAGTAGTCTGCTTGGCACAAGTTGTATGAATGCATAGGAGATTATCGATGGGCTTATTATTCTTGAGCAACAAGTATGTGTAGTAAGTTAAGTAAGTGTGACAAAATTGTTTTCTTTGTCTCGGTCGGCGAGTGCCGATATAGTCGCTGTCGGTACGACTTTGAGTAAAGGGAAAATTTTCATGTCTCAATAAAAGGGTAAAAGACGATTAACACAAAAGAAGCACAGTAAACTAGTTAATGACGGCTCATTTGAAAGTATTACAGTATAAACGAGGAAGAAAACAAAGCAGAAAAGGATGTGAAAGTTCTTTTCTCTCAACTCATCACCAATTCCAATTCCACATGTCAAGGCAAACTTGAATAATGCGGTGTAGCGATACACTATACACTGAAGGGTGCGTTATATCATTCCAGCAAATTATAAAGATTTTAAAATAAAACATTTAAGATGGTTTTATGTATGAAACTGTTAAGGCTTAACTTACCTCATACATTTTTAACTGAATGAAGCGTAGAATTGAGAGTCCATCTTTAATCAGCAGCACAAGAGCGATGAGATACAGAGTTTAAAAATAATTGGTTGAATACGAGTGTACAGAATCCGGTCGTCAACAAAATCACATTCGATGAGTGCTTCAGTTCATATTATGTATCGTTTACTCATGTTCTCAAAGGAAGAGGTTTTAAATGATGTGGTACTTTCTTATCACCGATAAAGCCAAATGACGTACACGCTGGTAATGAAACGATTTACATAAATCGTTGTCCTTTTCAAGATAATCATCCATCACGTTTTAATGTGACGATTTTCTTGCGGCTTTTATACTGAAAAGACAACGTCAAAATGATCAATAAGAAAAACATTCTCAGTTCTCAAATATTATGTAAATGTTTACAAATACGAACTTTGCTAACAACTTAATTTCCATTTCAGACAAAGCATCGGAGCTACTCAAAATATATTGCATGAAGGAGATTTACATAGTCGAGCCTGTGTGCTACATTTCATACATGCATTGCACTGCAAACTAGGTTCTATAATATGTGCATTAACAAAGATATCGCGAGCATTAATAATAATAACATGAGAATCAGATCACGTCGACATCAAGAAACCGCAAACGCATTTTTTGCTTATACTACCGACGTAACTAATGACTTGAAACAACTCACAAATAACGAAGGGAAATGAATGCAAACTATCCATGAAAGACCAAAAGATTTACGCACACGATATACTATAAACAGCTCATTGAAATTCGTCGATTTTATTTGAAGTCTGAGTCTGAGGACTCCACAGTAGTCCGATTAAAACGAAACGTGAGTAAATTCACTAAAGTAAGTAAACATGATCGCATGATCCGCTATGTAATAAATACTGCTTAAAAAATCTTTCAAAAATCTTGTTCCGTTGCTCGACCAGAAAAGAAGGTCTTTCACCTTCACCAGACAAATGAGTAAGGAATCGACTAGCAAATCGCAAAATATCCAGAGACTGTATGAATTCTGCTCTGATGATCTTCCCTCACCTTCCATACCACCTACCTACGTAACGTAAATATCATTACACAATCACAGTAGCTTTGACACGCGTGATTTCATGTTCATTGTATAGAGAAACGGCATGGGTAGTATGAATAGATTTTTGCCCACAGTGGAAAGAAAATTATAATACAGTAGATTTCATATTACGAAATACAAAGGAGGAAAAATATCGAAAAAAAGTTTTGAGTAATTTATATATATTTTTTGCGCTTACATTTTTATTATTTATTATTACCTACTCACACACACTCAGCTCTAAAGTTTTACTGCCGTTCGTTCGGGCTTCATGCTGACTCGTTCCAATTGACAATGGATTATGATGTACTTTAAAATGAAATTATCATGACTGTCCCTGCGTCACATTTTATTTTGTGTCTCTTCTTTCCATGCACACCACACACTAACCGTCATCACTGTACACTACTATTATAAGCACTTTGAACCTTTAATTCCAATAATGCAGCCTGTTTTGCGTGTTTCATGTCATATCCCTGCTCTCCATGCAAATCCATATATAAAAAAGTACAAACAACGCGTAATTCTATTATTACGATTATAATGATGATGACTTCTCAAAATGCTGAATGTGATTTCATTGTAACTACTTATAATTTATGTTCTCCTTTATCCGTTTTCCACACTTGAAACTTCCCTTCTTCCTCTTCACTTTTACAATTGTGTGTATCCTTCCACAGTGTCCATACAACTTTCTGCTTCCATATAAACTCGTTTATCAGCTCTATTCTGTTGTGATGATAAAGAACTGTCCCTGTTTACTCTCAGTCTTGTAAACTAAAAAAATTAACTGAACAATACATACACCATTCCAAAGCGATATGAACGTGTTTGTTGTGTGTTTATCTAAATGGAAACATGTTTCATATGAATAAGAATATGTACAATTCACAAGAGACCAGCAAAGCAATCACGACAGGACACTGCACATTTATTTGGTAACTTTACAGCTTCTACTAATACTCTAGTATTCATGATGATGACTGGGATGCAGGCTCTTTTGTCAGAATGTGTGTGTGTGTGTACCGTCACCGCACACATACCGTCATCATCAACTTTTAAAGCAGCAAAACGATGTTATGTTTGTTGGATAAAACACATTTATGAGGCTACAGAGAGATGAGAGAGAAGAGAGAGAACCCAAACCCAACACATTTTTTTGTTGTTGAGTTCAATTTGATTTGTTGAATACGAAAACCCTTTTAAGTAAAGTGCATATTGTATGGAAGAGGAAAGCGAGAGAGACAAGGATAACTTAACACTTATACATTATATTATGCTATTGCATACAACAAGGATTGAATTATCATCAGCGTAACAACAAACGGTGAGTACTTTGGTGTAAAATATGCTTCAGCCAACAACATCCCACCAAAGTAACCAAAACCAAACCATTCATCAACGAATCCTAGTTAATGCTGTAGTTAGTTTCATTCTCGTGTGTATATTATCCCATGTAACATAGAATATCATTATATTATGAGCCCTCTTCTTCTTACGTTATATATTGTAATGGTAATGATTAATTTTTTGAGCATGCAAAAGTACACAGAGAGGAGAAGAAGAGAATGGAACAGAAAAGGAAACCAAAAACCCATTCACCATTGCTGAATCTTATGAATGAATTGAGCATTTTAATGTGAGTGCTGTAGGCGCACACTAGACACACGTTTCTTGATGTGTGCTGCATTATTAGGAGCGAGCAACAGGTGAACAATACGAGAGATTTTTGTGTGTGCCTATAAGAGCCCTATTTATTTTACTGCATATGATGGCTCCTCAACTTCCTCCCTTTTGAAGAGGATGAGGCATTTTATTTATGAGCGTAGTAAACTTGAAAGTCTCAAGTGAACTGAGAATAAAGGTGGTGATGATGATTATATTTTATGCATGCTTAATGTGTAAAAAACAAGATTCATGATCACAGAGCTAAAATTGCAATTCACCAGATTGAAGATGAAGTTTCTATTAAATAATAATATACGAGGAGATCTGGTGTATATCTTAAAATTGCTTCTATGTAATAATAACAATATCTCAATGCTAGAGAGCTGCTAGTTGTTGTGTTGTGAATTGCTTGTTGATCCTTTATAATGCAAGAAAAGTCCATGAAATACAAAGATACAAAGGCTATTCTCAATACTTTGTTGTAATAGTGGAGCTTACGCCTATGCGTGTTATTTTCATGTTGGGCTTGGGCATGTTTACTGCATTTCAATGCATCATCATCAGAATCATCTAAAATGTTCTTTAGATGTATGGATGAGATTGGAATGTAAATTTATTTATTTCATAGGTTGTCCTTGGTCAAAGAAATATTGAATAATATGAGATATGTTCGCAATCGCAGGTAAACTAGAAGATCAAGTTTTATTTTATAAAAAGATTATAAAGCCGAAAAAATCTAACTCGCTTGAAGAGAGAAAGGCTTAAAATTGCGTATTATCCAAAATATTTCAAGTTTTAAATCTTTGGAGGTTCATATCATTCCAAATTGTAGTTGTAAGAGGTGTCGGTTTGTCTATCAAAAAAGTTTTGTATGATTTGAACTTGAAAAATGTGAACGAGTCTGCCTGCATGTGGTATGTCCCGCTGATGTCTACGCATATGTATGATTGATTACATTTATTTGTGTATTGTATTCCTAGTTATAAATACATGCTCCTAGTAAGTTACTTTTCATGACATGGTTGTAATTGATTGTTTTTTACTCGAGGATATATTTACTTACATAATACGTCGTACGTAAGTACCCAAGCATCTCTATTCTATTCAGTAGAATTTACCAAATCCGTTTCCAGTGATCATTACCAGAATTCAGAACTGACTGCAGGTAAACAAATTGACCTGAATTTACCAGAAAATTAATTGGTTTTGATATCTGCATGAAGTTACATTTCAGATGGGTGCTCATATCTGAGTTTACTTTTCTAGACGAAACTGTATATTACATTACCGCATTTTCTTTGTTCATGAATATTAAGTGCTTATTGAGTAAGCATCAATCATTAATACATGTGTATGTGTGTTTAAACAATCTATTAAAAATTGATTCGACTATCTTCTCATTTTAACCTAATACTCACCGACCTCACCTATTGAAATATACTGTTCTTTTTGACGCATTATTTCTCTGAAACAAAGTTTCCAGTAATTATATCATAGAATGCATGCAAAGTACATATGTAAAATTACCATAAGATGAACTGAACTGATGTCAATACTTTTTTAGTACTAAACTGACATAGATATCAACAGTATTATGTATTACTTGAATTATAAACTTAACAATACATCGTAGTTTTACAAATAGTATCTGTATCTGGTATATCTTCTTCAGACTTCAGATTTAGGTATACGCTTGGGTAAAATAAATTTTCGTATTATATTTTTGGATTTTTCTCTCATGAACGGAAACCAGTAATATCAAGAGTACCAGCATCTAAGAATACGAAATCCTCAAATAATCCTATG
>JAQIXX010002391.1:0-24895 GCA_034700605.1 Willowsia nigromaculata
TGACATTGCAGAACCCAAGCAAAAATCATCTGGTCCCCTGCCACTTCATGTAGCTTCTTATACTTCTGAGCACAGTAATAAATTAACAAAGTGAGTAGGAATATATAGTTAGGTACCTATTAGATATTTTGTCTGATAATAATGATGACAAGAGTGACAGGACAAACCATTGGTGCAGAAGCAAATCCCAAAAAGTTTAGTTGTTTTAAGAGCTGATGAACACTAAAACCAGTCAAAGCATGAATTCATCAACATAGCTGAAAACAAATTAATGCTTATAGTTGAAATGTTACAATGTCATACAAGTGTATATGTAAATATGAATCTTTATGCGGCCTTCATATAGAGAAAGGCTTTTTATCCCATCAGCGCGCACTACAAGGTTGTCAGAAATGGTGAAAGTAAACTTTTCGTTTTCTCTTCTCGCTGTCACAACTTACCTTTTTATATTTTATACTATGAGCAGGCAGAATGAGAATGAATAGGAATACATGAAGGTCTCAGTGTCCCCTGAGTTTACTCCTGCATCCTCACTATAGCTTCGTGATAAAAAGTACTTCAGACGAGAGCGTGTGCATTCTACAATACATCAAATTAGCGAGTTAGTGGTAAACGAGACAATAATGCTAGAAAATAAAAACATGTTTGTCACAAGGAGTGTTTCGAAACCTTCGAACACCATATTTGTTCTCATTTCAATGAAATACACTCAAACATGTATATATGATTGTTGTAGACTTTCCGAATAACTTTTTTTCTTTACTTTTCAGTTGTTTCAAAACATAACACTTATTAGATCTCGCCACACGGTAATAACATTAATTGAATAATTTCCACAAAAATGTTTGACATTGGTATACATATCATATATATACTTATATTGTACACTAACACTAAAATAATTGTGATAAATGACAACAAATCGACAGTAAAACACATTTTGATATTAAGTTTAATTCAAGGTATAATAATTAAATAGTAGGAAGTTAGTATTGGTAATCTATGTTTACTAATAATATGTTATAGACAGTGAGAATAGGTTTAAACTTCAGATTTGTAATAATAAATGTTAAATGTTTGGTATAACTTGATACAGATACTGCAGTAATGATTGTTGATAAACATATGAATACCTAAAAATACGGTTCAATTTGAACGAGTTATTACAATTACAAACGTCAAAAGTCATCTTTCTCATTTAAATTCCAGAAGATTCCCTTTTTATCGTGAATGAATGTAAATTTTGGTGTAGTAAATTGTAAATCCGTTGAATTCTCGATAGAAGTTTCACGATGCATTTTCGTACTCTATAGCCCGATCCGTATTAATTTACTTTATTTATTCCAAAACTGTATGGTATGGTTGACCTTGAAAACCGTCGAAATAGTTAAATGAATAATCGTAATGTTAAAGGTTAATAGTTTTTATCGTATTTTCATACATACATACATTCTTGTTTATCTATAATCCGATAATTTATCCTTACTTTAGCACTGATGATTAAAAATCGTCAGCACTGCACCAGTTACTTACCAAAGTCATCACAAAGTTTGATTGAATGAGCTGTGTATGTGTACCTTTCACCCACACATTCAACTAATTTAACAAATTTTATGTAATATTATTTGAACTAATCATTTACCTACTGCATCGTACGTTTTATTGTATTGTATAAATCAAACCATGCATGTACAGTTATGCTAGAATCTAATTTGTTGTATATTTTAAGGAAATGCACACAAAACAGGATAAGGTGAGAGTTGAAACAAAAAATTGGATTTGCGACAAATTTCACAAAGTACGTTTATGTTATAACTTGAACAAAAAAGTTTTTCAAACTTTATGGGATCAAAAAGTTTGCTTCTAGCACCGTTATACTTATTATTATCATTATCGATGAAACAACAAATGTGTCGAAAAGGAGGAATGTATAGCACCGTTTACCCCAGTCTATAATGCTTGGTTATTTATGATTATTTAAACATATCAAGCATATTATACATTTGGTACCATAATCAAGACCTAAAACTTTCTAGAAATGAGATAATGTAGCAATTAATCGTGTAACAACTTAATTGAGATGTGTCTCAATGTAGTAGGTCAGACATATTGTATATATGGTTTATATTATATGTTAATCTATTTTTATGTACATATGAAAGTGCAAAAACTGTAAATGTTTCGTGTAAATGTTAATGGCTCATCTCGTTTTATATGCAAACCCTTAATTCATCAATTACGTGAAATTGAGATTAATAGAGACGTCATACAGTTGTCTAACAGTTCCTCGAAATCCAGCTAATGTATTTTATACAAGTTGTTTGTCAATTTCACATGAAACCATTATATTTTAGGTTTTAACGGTTGCTTAACCCAGTTGCCCGTCTAATTGGCTAATTTGAAAATGACAAATTACCATGAAGAGGAAACATTAATAAATGGGAATCCACACCATATTCTAGTAATGTGTTTTTCTTCGTCCTTTAATTCAATCTTTGTGATATTTGATTAGAATATTACTTTGAAGCTACCATATATTCGAAATGAATATACTTCCCTTGAGCAAGTTGACAGAAGAAATTTTGTTTTTGTTACTTGAAATATTTCTGTTAAAGAATACTTTAGTTATTATCAGTTTGATCATTTTCGCTTCTTAATTGCGGATTAAAATCGCGAGTTTTAGCGCATGCAGCCAAAAACAATGTCAAACTTACGGAAAGTGAGCGTCTGTTCAAACGTTTTTTTTTTGCACTTTTGACGAGTTAAAGAAAGTTGAAAGTTACATGATCGACTATGCTATTCCCTTCGATCCTACAGTATTTGATGTGCAAAAAATGAGGGATGTTTTTTTGTACTTGAACAAGAAAAAGAGAAAGAAATTCACTAAAAGGAGAATTTGATTAACTACTTTAAATTTTAAAACGAATTTAAACATGAAAGGAAAGGAAGGAAACTTCGCCTTATTTATGATTTGAGCATCATGTTCTCGTAATATAGGATAGACAAAGAAAATTATTTCACGTGTGCATAAACTCGGCAGCGATGGCAGTGTCTATTTAGTGCAATTTCTTTGTTCCCACTACAAGGAAACAGCGTGTGTTTGCTTTGCTTTTTATGGATATTGTGTTACTGTTTGATAACTACCTTGCGTCGTGTTGCGTACAACTTTGTTTAATTTGACTCTTTTGTGTATCGTAGGAAGTGCCTTGTTAAAACAGTTGATGAACATTTTCCAGTGGTACAAAACATTACCGAATACCATCTACTAATTAGTTTTTAGAAAAAAAAGGTTTGCTATTACATTTAGAAGAATCAAGAATCGAAGCTCACCGATTAATACAAAGGAAGTGAAATTGAAACTATTTACTATGAGAGATGCATGTTGTATATTTTTGTAAATCGCCCATTCAATTTACATTTTCATTTCCCTAGCCAAAACCACATGCCTAATCCCCTAAATCTGATTGCTTTTTCATGTTCCTTTAGTTTAGCTTTGCAATTCTCACTTTCATTCCATGCCATGACCCATCCCAACCTAAAAACATTTCCAACTGGTAACAAACGATTATTCCCAATATTCCCATGCTTTCTTTAGATCATATAAGTTCGATCTGAGTCTATCTACATTATTTCATTACATCATATGTAATGCTAGTAATTGTTGACGTACACGTTTGGTACTCTGTACTATACAGTTTCACTTATCTCTTCATTAGCTTAATTGAACCTGCTCATTGGAACGCATGACGAAGTAGACACCATACTCCCATATCCAGTTTCAAATATTACATCATAAAAAAGTTTCCGGTTGCCTTGTTCTCTACAGTCACCATTATAGAATAAGAAATGAAACTGATATATTCAGCTTTTACTTTACATATCCGTTTTCTTGAAATCATCGTCGTCGTGAGCGACTAATAATACTTTTTGGCACGCGTCATTTAATCTACTAATATGAGAAAGTAACATGACTCTTTTGTTTTTGCTTAGCGTTTGACTTTCAGTGTCGTGCTGAACAGCAAAGCTACAAACTTTGAGTATGAGTACAATGTATATGGTGTTATGCTCCACCACGGATAAAATGAAGACTTGAATGATTTCTGAGCATGAGTTACTTTTAGTAGATCCCTGGTAGATCCAAAAATTCACTCATCAATGCAAGAACATAGAAGGTGCTTTACAATGCATAATATTATTAACATTCTTGGCTTATTCACAGACTTGAAAAAATTGCAATTGTGATGGAATAATAGCAGAATTTCAGTGCTATCTCGCAATCATTGTGTGAAATGCCTCTGTTGTAACTGCCAAGTAGAGTGACATAATATTTGATATCTAAAGTCACATCTTCGTCCCTTGAATGAAATTACTGTTATAGGAATGCAGAACACATATGTATATGCATACATTTCTGCTTATATATGACTTTACACTTTACCTACTATATACATATTATGTATTATGCTTGGTTATTTACTGTTATATGTGGTTTATTATTATTACTTATTATTATGTAGTCATATTTTGTATTTATATGAAATAAGTAATAACGTGTGTATATAATTAGACGGTTCTAATTCTAAATTAAAATTTCGTTTTTCTCTTTACCGCTCTCCTAACGTTCCACAATCCTTAATTAGCTCGTTGAGAATGTTGAGATGGCGGCTCATAATGGCTATGGAGGAAATGTTTGGACTTAGAGTACATACGTATAAGTTTAATAGGATCATGAAGAATAGTTGTCCCATTGGGTTGCTTTCCTCCTCCCCCGTTGTCCCCATTACTAGCCATACTGCTGTTACTGCCTGTACTTCCGCCACTGCTACTGGAACTTGCCAGCATGGTATCTCCACCGCCAACCCCTCCATGCTTCTCCTTCTCTTGAAGATATTTCTCACTGAGATCCTGGAGGAACTCGAGGAACCTCACGTCTGGAACGATTTTTTTCATTTCTTCCTTGTCCATTTGTGCAATCGTCTCGAGCTCTTTTGGGGTTAGCCAAGGGAAAAATGAGAGATCTTGATGAAGTCTCCATACGAGCTCCTCCACTGGTGAGCCTGGAGTGCTTGCTGACCCTTTCTCATCCGTTTCCACAGCTAGACCCAAACTATAATAGTTCATAACGTAAAAGAAAAAAACAACATTCAAAATAGCAAAATGACATATATTTGAAGAGAGGGAAATAGCATTTCAAGCTTAGGGGATTTTATTCTCTACACGTGCATATGCTAATCCTTATCCGTATTATGCTTATCCGTTCTCCGTCTAGTTCTATCTTAATATGATCGTGTGGTATAGCGTGTTGAATAAAATGGAAAAAAAAAGTTTGCGGCCAACGAACCAACGTAAGAGAGAATGAGAAAGAAAAACTGCCTTTCAAGTGGACAACTTTCTTCTCTTCTTTCGCTCCTATAAAATAAATGACGTGATGTTTATAAAGCACTTTGGGGAGCATTACATAAAGATAAGGACTTTGATAAGAATGACACGGAGAAAAAAATCGATGCAGAGGAAGATGTGACCAGGATCCTAGTATAAAGACTTGGGTATAAAATAAGAAGGATGTGTGTAGTGGGAAAAGTTGCAAAATTATTACTTTTTTGACAAAACAACAAAAAACTTGAGCACATTATTATAATAACACTTGCATAATATCTTTTTCTCTTTTATTGGAATAACAAAATATTGCAGTGGAGCAGCATATTATGTTGTCGTACAACCAATACTTCGCAATATGCCAATCTTTTATGCTCTGCAAACAAATTGCGGATTCCAAAAAGTTCTATTGATCTTTCCAACTCTGAAGAAGCATATTGGTGTTTGGTAAAGGAAATCCATCATCAGATTACTCATACCTGCTTCCCAGACAGGGAACAAGCTTAAAGACAAATTATTTTTCGTGTTTTCATTGACTCTTAAACCTGTGCAGTGGGAGCTAGGCACGCAAAACAAGCACTCAACGAAATTTAAACAGAGCTTGGGGAACTCTTCATGGGTTTAATATTATTGAGTACATGTAAAAATAATAAAATGAAATACTGGAATGTATTAATAGAGATAAAGAGTTTGAAAGGAAGTACATATATCATATGAAAAATGTATACCCACCAAGATTAAGAATATCTTGCAAAATATCTTACCAAGATCAACTTTAAAAGAATATCTTAAAAACAACACGTTATGATGTCTGTGTGAATTGTGGTGTGCTACTTTTTCTAGCTTTTTTTGTTTTTTCTCCGGTTTACGGATAGGATTACCAATCTCCATGTTTCGATCGTTTGATTGAGCCGTCGAGTAAGTGCTGGCTACGGTTTGTACATTGGGTTTAATTCAGTTTGAAAGATATGGATGTGACAGGGATAGGAAAACTGATAGTAGTGCACAGTGCACGCTTATGTTTAGTTTCGATAAGAAAAATATAGCTTACATAAAGTTGGATTTGTACGGAGTCCAACGTTCATCCTCGCAGAGGATCATGAGGGACGTGTCTGGATCCAACGTGTCAAAGTAGTCATTATCATCAATCTCTGTCCCATCAGTTTCCAATACAATGCGAATGTGTTCGCTGACTGGGATCTGGAATTTGGTCTTGGCTCGATCTTCCAACTCGTCTAGGCTCCCAGCCGTCAATCCCATGCGTAGTTCACGTTGAGCATCAACGATTTTAAAGGGTTTGTTAGGTGTTACCAATGCAATGATCCCTTCTTCTGCGCTGAGGGAAGTTGTATTGGTTCCTGCATTCGAACGACCTCCTCCACGAGCTAGTGCGGAGGCTGCAGATGCCATTGTTTCTGTCGGTAAAGATGTCATTGTTATAAATTTATTTGAGGATCTTTTTCTCTAGAGTTCATGCACCTTTGTATGCTGCTGACATAAATAGAACACGCAAGAATTTTTGTCTAGTCACGAATAGAAAAGTATTTCAATTATTTCTAAATTCAGACTCGCTTTAAAACTCGTAGCTCCATCTCTTCCTCATATCCAGTTATCTAATAGGTTCGCAGTTTTTGGGCTTTTCAAAACATGCAAAAATTTCAACTCAATACGTGATACACGCCAGGAAAATAAATTTGGAAGTTTGCTATTTGCATGCAAGTTTTGAGTCTGGATCATTCAATTTAATTATTTGTCAGCTCATCTACTTTCTCTGTCCTACTTTCACCAACAAATGAACCTTTACAACCACACGACATGTCGGTAGCCAACAAGCAGCGCATGTTGAGGTAAATCAGGACACAGTTTTCAAACTCATCTTTTAAGCAAGAAGAAAGTAAGAAACTTCCTGTAGAAGATATGAAACCCCACTGTGTACACAACCATAGGTTATATAAAAGTTCCCTTCTACGCTAGTTAACCAACTACAGAATAAATTAATATTTATGGATCACTTGCAAAAACTTGCGTTTCATTTTTGTCTGCCCAGTTTAGACTTTCGTTTGCAATGTAAAATGCCTATTTATTTTCACATCATGAAGGCTTGCAACGGTATCTTTAACTCACAAGAATTTCTCGGCTATATTTTGTAGTCCATGCGTTTATTCCTTTCACTGCGATTTTCCTCTTTATTTATGATCACAGGATCAATTTTATAAATGTTCTCAATGCCACTGGTACGTCACAAAGAATAGTAGGCTCCAAAAATATCGCGTGAGTGCTTATGTTTATTATAAATTGTGTTATTGCAGTACAAATAAAAAGTGACGAGTACGCAAAAACAATTTTTTAGAAGTTTGAAGGCTACTCTGAAAATTGAATAGAAAATATGGGAAAATGAGTATTATTGGTTTCGTCCGCGCACGATATGAGAAAAAATCAGCTGATGAATTCCCAGTTATGTAATGGGAACTACATGGATGGAGAAAAGTTTGTGCTGGCTGAGCACTGGAACGAACCAGGAGAAAAGACTGCTTTCTCTTTTCTCTCTCTCTCTCGCTTTCACTCTCTTCTTCTTGCTTTCTATTCCAGCAACTGTACTCGTATGCTTTTGTCTGGCTGCTACTTACTGATTTTTGGTTCGGCTGGGCTGCTGCGTGTGTGTGGCCTAGATCAACTCGTTGGAGAGAAGCAGAACTGTGGACTAGATTCCGAGAAGGTTGGGGAAAGCCTTTTTGCCTTGATGTTCGTGATGATAGTGGAGAGTGAAAGTATAAAAGACACATACACTACTTGTTATACTGGGAAGTGGAGTGGAAGGATGACTTTATGAGCGAGAATGTATACAGTTTATCGGAGTTGTAAAGAGTAAGTATATGTATGGATGTGAGTGTGTAGATTGTGAGATGTGTGTCGTGTGGTTGGTCGTTGTTGAAGATGAGCTTGCTCTGCTTTTTTCAGTTGCAGCAGCTGGAGACTGGATACAATGGAGGCTGGCTTGACTAAAGAGCAAGACTGGAGACTGAGTCGAGATTCCAGCTGCCTTTTATACATTCCCGTTTTAACAAGTTTAGAGAAAATAGGCATATTTCCTATACAGTATGATACCACCGCTAGTAGCAAAGCTATATATTATAGAGAAAGTAAGAGTAACGGCAATTGTAGCAGCAGCACCGCGAGCACCGAACATCACCACCGCTAGTAAAAGTGATACTGCCACATCTTCGTTCTCTTTATATCCATTCTAATATACTGCTAAAACTATCAAGTAATATTAGTCTCACTACTGCTAAGTCTACTACTATCATACATACCACTGATATTGCTATCATTATACTTTCACTCGAAGAGCATGTTTTGATATGAATGTGTGTACATGTACTAGAGTGGAGTATAATAATAATAGTGAAAATGTAACTGTTTTTTACAACATATATAAGTTGGCATTTCAGCATCGAAATAGACTGGCATGACATCCTCCTATCTGTTTTTAGCACACTCGGCATATAAAAAATGTAAGTCACACACAGGCTGGATACATACCTATAGCAAATTACCTATGTTCATTGAAAACTCAACAAAGTGAACTGGGACGAAATGAATATCTCTGTCGGATCAATCTCATGGCTTCTTCTGCAATACCAAAACATACATGCTCATACCCTTTCTCACTCTCGTGCATGATTTCAGCACAAACAAAGTGAACAAGTAAAAGTTTATCTGTGTCTGTCCCTTTATTGTTTCATTTTAAAAGTGAAAAGAGCAATCTTTCCCTTTATGCTTCTTATAAGACTTTAGTGCATGCTTTTATATACTCAGATGTCCTTGTATTGTGTCAGCTATATTCATAGCCAATTTGTATAAACCTACTTTTCTTCACAGTAAGGTAAGCTGTACATAATTTAAAGTTTGGTTGATCATGTTGAGAATGATAGTGTGCAATATCACAGCTTTCTCGTCTTTGTAGGTGACGGTGATTCTTTTTAAAAATGAAAAAGGCAGTGGAAAGTTGTAGGATTAGCTGACATTCTATGAGAACCGTTATTGAGCTAACAACCAAAAGTTTACTTACTTCTCATGAACGTCAAGACAAGAACCTGCCACAATAACACAAACATGTGAAGCTATAAAGTAGAAGAAGATGAAAAAAGGAAATACTTTTTTTTGAAGGTTTTCTTTGTGGGTCTGTGAACATCTACCTAATAACAGTTTATTAGAGTATTTTCCCTGGAAAGTAGCAAAGAAAGACGTTTTTCCGAGAAAAATAGTTTTTTGGCAGCTTGTGCTAGTGCACTTGTACAATTAATCGAGGTTTTTTGAGGGTATGCACTTGAAAATGCTATTATCACTTTACCACACTGCCGATTTGTTCACGTACGAAAAAAGGTAAGAAGATCGACATCTTTTTCTTCGGGTTATAAATGAGCATGCTCTGTGCAGTTTGCCATAACGCTTTTATGTTGCTGGAATATGATCTTTATTTAAGAAATTTTCCGATCGTTTTCTATTTTTATCCAGATAGTTTTCCTTAATGCTCATCTTCTCCTCTGCCCTTCTCATGTTCAAAGAAATTGCCGGGAAGCATAAATGTTTTTCACCAACCAAGAAACTTTGCACCATGTGCTTTCACCCATAACATTTCACGATACTCCAACAGCAGCCCCATCCCTTTCCTCAACTGTACTTTTTGACAGTGAAAGCAGGGAAAAGGGAAAAAGGAGAAAATGTTGACAGAAAATAAAGTAAAGGAGGAAGTTTTCTGCTAAACAGAAAAAGAGAACAAGGGCTAAGGGAAAAAATGGGGTACACGGTTTTCCTGGGAAAATCACTAATGTGAACATGAATCAATGATTGGACAATCCGCGGGAATAAGCTGTATAAATATACTGAGATTCTACAACTGGATTTCTTTTTCAAAGCAGTTGAAGGACTTCATTTCGTATTGACTTAAAGTAAAAACGGATATAGATAACATATTCACATAGGTATGATGGTACATGCTCTTATCGCAACACAGTAAAGGAAAGAATTTTCTCTTTAATTCGTCACACGTTTTTTCTTGCATCCATTCTGAAAGAAGTGGCAAGGCCGAGCTATAAAAAAGGGAAAGAAGTTTAACATGATGTCTTAGGATAGGGAAAGTAAACCAAGTCAAGTTCCTTTTCATCCTCGAATTCCACATGGCAAAAGTTCTCCAAATTTTTCAGTCAGCCATCTAGTCAAAGGTACTTACTTGTGAGTTGCGAACGGTTGAGTGGTAAAGCTCAGAGGGTGGTTGGTCCACAGAAAACATAGAAGGGAAAAATGAATTGTCGGAAAATGTCAAGAGCACAATTTATTGGTTTGGGCTACCACGTGCCAAAACTATTTTATGATAGGAAAACCAGTACCAAGAAAATCATTAGGTAACAACCTTCGTGTTTAAATTTTACTGGCTCCTCTGAAAATCAAGAGATATTTTATTCCTTGTCGATGTAATTGAAATGCTTTCAAATTCCATGTTCTAACATTTATGATACACTATCACTGCTTATGTAAAAAAAGGTAATGATATTTTGGGTTATTTCAATCAACTGTATTTCATAGAACGTATATTTGACTGCGATAGGCATATCATTTGTAAAATACTGAAAACTTAATGTCTTATATGAAAACATATAGCTGACTTTAAACGTAAAAGGGTATATAAAAACGACCAAGGTTCAGTCGATAAAATGATAATATGCCATATAGTCAGTCAGTGTCAGCATGAGATGAGATTTTGATAATGACATGGGGTAAAAAGCATTTTCTACAACAACAAAAAACACGTCACTGCTTATTTTCATGCGAAACTCTTTTGTTTTGCCTTTGGGCGAAAGGGCTATTGTACTGTAACTTTCACTGTATACAATGCTTGCACTAAACTAACTAACCAACTAACTAAATGTATATGTTATTTACTTTAGTCTAAAGTACAACATGATGATGCTGTGATTTTCGGGGAATCATCAAAGAGATTGCAATGTACTCGAGCCATGCATAATATGTTATCCTTATGCATAGAGTTGTATTGTATGTACTATGTCTTTCTTGTACATTGCCTGCAGTTTTAAAGGCATATTTTCAACTCATTCCAAAACTGCGTACTTTTTTCAAGGCAATGTTTGTTCATAGTTGTTGAGTTGATATTAGAAGAGACCCATTTCACAGAAAAATGTCTACGGCCAGCTTTTTTTTCATCGAAATTCTCTTACCATAATTTTGATTTTTAGCTCTAACCCACTTGTCGCTTTCGTCTCAGTTGACTGTCTGAGTTTTTTGCTTCGTTCCGCTTTCTCTTTTGCTAAACGCGAAGGAAAATGAAGCAATTGTGTAGACTACGACTTGTATATACCAATGATTTGATTTTGAAAAACAAACAAGATCTAATTAATTATATCTGTCTAGAGGTTCCAGGAAACGTAACGTATCATTTAGAGCAAGGCATGGAAAAAGGTTGCCAATTACGCGTTTTCCTTGTACCGTAATCCTTATTTAAGTTGATTATACTACTTCATTGTATACTGACTTTCTTTTTCCGTGTACTTCTCTTCGCTTTGTTAAAGATTGAGTGATAGAATTATAATAATCATTTATATAGGGTAGAATCTTTTGAATTGAAGTAATCAGCCTTCACAATTTCCTTGTAAACTTATTGCTAGCCCAAGTGTCTCTCGTGAGATGATTAATTATAATAACTTTCCCTTTGTTTAGTCAAAATAAATGTTTGCAAGCTTAGATTAAGCAAGATTCTGTCATTCGAAACGGATATGAACAACTAACTATTCTTGATTAAGACAACTATTGTATCTCCCTACAGCGCTCTCTAATAAATCGTCTTTGTGGCGAAAACTTTTTTCTTATTCGACTTTACCAACTTTTACTCACTGCATTATGATCATCTCATTCATTTACCAGAACAATGGAGTACTTAATGAGGACGGCGTGGGGTGTGTAATATTTATAATCGTAGTCATCGTAGAAGTTCACATCTGCTCCTCATCATCTTTCTCACTTGTTTGTCAGTTTAGAAGAAGAATAAGAACCAACATGATTTTATTAAAGGAAAATAATCGTCTCCTTAGCCATATCCATATTCTCCCTTATTGGATCATTATGAAGTACGAAGAATAACTGGAATGTGTAAACTATGTACTTTATATACTATGTATTTTCTTGCAATTCATGCATGTAAGTTTGCATCTGTGGTGTTGCAAAATGATTGTAATAGAGTGGCAAAGCCAGTCATTTCTGCCAAGGTTGACTTTCTCTTTGATGTAGGGTTGTCCTTTTCCACTACTTGCTGTCGACCAGCTGGAGTCGGGTCGAAGAAGGAATGAGGTCCTTTTTGGCTTCATTTCTGTAGAAAGTTTTGATGCTGCTGCTGCTGCCATTTCCTGCTGCTTTTTTAAATAAAATATTGATGATATGACGCCATCATGTCGTTCATGTTTTTGATGAGAGACTAGCGACGAATATTGAGCTTTCTCCGTTCTTATCACTATGCTTATGCTATATGTATGTATATGTTCATGTATGAGTGGTTTTTCTGGAGGGCCATCATGTATATGACATGAAAAAGCGTTGGCTAACTCATTTTAATATGTAATAATACCAGGCAATTTCCAGCACTGGCAATGACAGCTCATGATGATGTAGGGATGTTGATGGCGGCACAGTTACAGTTAAAAGACTTGCTTCGCCCAACTTGGGTTTCACTTTCACATTTGTGCATATTGTAGATATGCTTCATTTTATGTATTAGCACATTATGTAGTTTAGATTCACTCAGTTTCCACCTACAGTCTTGTTTGGTGACACCAACCCACTCGAAATGTGAATGAAGGTAATGCAGTGGTGTCACTCGTCTATGTGATAAATAGTAATATTATCTATGTGATGTCTGCTTCACGCTTATCACTAATATTATCTTAGCATTCCTTAAATATTCTGTATTCGAATATCGCTATCTTTCAAACTTTGTATAGGTATAACTGCATACAACTTATGTGTTTACCTGTTCTTACGTGCTTTCTTGTGCTGTTTTTATAATCTGTTGTCATAAAAATTTGCATAATGGAAAGGAAACACATAATTTACTGGTAAATATTTTAGTTCCTTTTACCCGGTCGCCTACCCTTAAATGAAGTGAACGTAGAAATGTACTCATCTGTCATGGCATAAAATTTCTGTCCTTTTAGCGGTGCGACTCATAAAATTTACTTGGGTGAAAAAGTATAATGTATTGCTTGATTGTTTATATATAGATATAGGTATATACTGTCAAGATGTAATCACTCAGTTGGTGATGTCCTTGAAAATCTCCAAGTAGGTAAACAAGATAAGATGTTCATCTACAGAACAAACACATCTCGTCTCAAAAGTTGTTTATTTTATTATTGCTATTATCATCGTCATTATTACGTATAAATGTTGCAATTTACTTGCACGTTCTGTAAAGGGGTGATCTTGTAGGCCATTAGGGCCATGGTAAATTGTGAAATAAACTTGTTAGAAAGTGATAAAAGACAACAACGCACATATCTACTGTACAATTCAGTAAATTATAACAGAAGAAGAAAAAAGAGCTCAAATTAGACCGTTATTTTGGTGTGGGTTTCGAGTACACCGTCCGTGTTTTTCTGTACGTACATGAATGTGCTGTTTGGGAATAAGGGAAGGCATGAAGGGAGTACTTACATATGACTTTGGTTTTATTTATATGCTAGAATAGAGCGGAGAAAGCACCCAAAATTACATTCGTATCACGCGATAACTTTTATAAAATTAATGACAAGAAGTAGACAGAAGTCTCAGGTTCTGTTCCTTGTGGATATGTGGTTGAGGCTGGTTGTTGGATGGTTGGAAAGAGGGAAATTCACACTGGAAAAGGAAATCTTGTGTACACACATACCTTATCGCAGTCTTTTTGGGTACTGTAAGCAACTGAACAAGCAAAAGCATACATTACAGAGACGGAATATTCTCATAAAATGTAGTTCTTCCTTAACAACAATCATGTTTAATTCAAAGGATTGGCTTTCCCTTGAAGTTTGTTTGAAGACGGGGAAAGTAAGACGGGAATAATTCGCTTTTTACTTTCCCCGTCTCCATACTTTGCGAATATGTACGTGTGTCTATTCTTGTATAAAACTCTGGCGTCGTGTTTGCATCTTTCTTTCCCTTCGATGCACTGCTCCACTGCTCGCCTTTCACTTCTTCCACAATATATTTAACAGCCATGTGTACTTACATATGTGAGTAGCAAGTGTGATTATCATAGTGATGATGATGATGATACCATACAGTTGTTTGTAATTGTGGTGGCAAATATAATGTAGAGTGACGAAGCCAAGTCAGGAAACTTTTTGGAGTCACAAAACCCCAAAAGATTATTATACTGTGCATATAAACGAGAAAAGTATACATTTTAAAAACATGAATAATACTAACATGATGATAAGAGAGAGGAAAAGAGACTGTTAAGTGGAAGCCAACAACAAGATGTGGTTCTCCATTCAAACGCCTTGTCTATTCTTAGGTTCTACCGAAAGTGTGGTTTTTGCATATTCCATAATGGAAATGCATTGTCACGTACCTTTAATTCTGGTTCCTTTTTTCTGTCGCTCTCTGGCCTTCTCCTATTCCCAAATCAAACAAATGCATGTGTAATGCATCCATCTGTGTCTTTGTGAATTCTTTAAAGCTCTCGAGCAAACGCTTTCCTATCGTTCTAGCTCACATTATAAAATGGGACACATGGAGTGTGTGTTTAAAACGTACTACACCGTGCTCACTAGGCTCACTTTTTTGACAGAGAACAATTAGATCATTAGTAATGCTATAAGGGATACTACAACAAACTGGAGCACCTTCCTATCTCGTAAATTTCTTGTAGAAATTTTGCGCTTTTGTCTCGGGAGGATTTCGTGAAGTTTACACTATCTCAAAGCACTATATACGTTCACTTTTTTCAAATATGTGTACAACAGTAAGGTGTACTCTGTACATATTAACAACATGAATCTGCCTTTTGTTATTATATCGTGCTCATTTGAAACAACTCCGAAAGCTTTTATAAGGGAAAGAAAACTATTGCAGTCAGTTTCACGTCCCGGTTTGCGTTTCAAAGAAGACTAAATTGAAATGAAAGCGAAAGAGAAAAGTAAGTGGAGGAAAAAACTGATCTTTTCTTGGCTCTTGCTATACGAGCAAATCTAGGGAAATAAAAAGAAGAAAACTCATTGATTTACTCAGAGACAGAGAAAGCAAAATGACTTTCATTCCCTAGTTTTTTTAAGTTTTGGTATTTAAGACTGTTCTATCTAGAGCAAACAGCAAAGAAAAATGTTGCTTCTACATACTGTGGTTGTAAATTGCTACTATATCAGAGCAATGAAAGTTAAAATACTCCCAAAATAAATGCTCACGCACCTACCTACTCGCCTTTTTTGCCAGCTGGCTTTTGGCATACATAAATTAGAAAAAAGCGTTCATGGTTAAAAATAATAAAAAGACTCATCGGAATAACGGCAGGGTATAAGATGAGATGTAGAATGAGGCTGGATAAAATCTCGGCAATATTTATCTTCAGCTGATTTCATACAAACTGACGAATATTCGCAACGATTTTTAAAACCAACCTTTTAGTTATTTCATTTCTATAAATAAATGATACATTTTGGAAAGTTAAATTCAGATAAAAGAGTATAATTTTCTAACTGGTATAAAGACACACGTGCACATAAATAAATAGACAGGCGCATGTTCTACAAAGGACGTGGTTGGCACACGGATGCACTTTTCTTGCGCTTTCTGCATAGCGAATTCTTCTCCTGCTTCCTTTTAAAGAGAAAGAGCATTTCTGAGTTTTATAAGACAAAACTACTAAATGATGCATCTTAGACTTTTGTATCATAAATAAATTCGAGCTTATTTATTTATGAATGCATATCCTTAGGACTATGAGTGCTTCTATAGGATAAAAAAATGCATATATGTAGCGATATTTATTAATTCATGGTTATAATTTAGAACTATATGTAAGAAAACTACAAAAAATACTTTTTATTTTGCCTATTTATGGAACGAGGTTATATATATTCTTTCTTTGTGCTAGTCACGACTACAATCGTTTATATTACATAATATTGCCCGTAAAGAACAAAGATGAACTTTATCTTGGATGTGAAACCCGCTGAAGCCCACTGTCTATTTTTAATAATAAAGTTGCTTACATGCAATAGTTCATAAGAATCTGCATGATACATGGAAATTCATATGTTTATACGAGCTGTCTCCACACGAGAAACTTATTTTAACTATCTGTTTATAACAGGACAATTTCTCCTTCCTGTTCCTACTTTCCTCACTTTCTGTCAAATTTGTAATATGTAGCCCTTGTGCTATATTGGTTGCTGGCGATGGCAATTCATGCAATGTACATAATATGCATAGCTATCTATGTGTGTCTCCCTCCATGTGCTCAAAGATGTGAACCTACCTATTATGGTAGAAGTTCCAACATCAACAAACGCAAAAGTAGAGTAGAAGTAGGAACCTGTATGGTGTTTGGCCTGGCCTAGGGTTTGACCCACTTTCACTCCCGACGAGGAGAAAGGGAACAAAACGCATGAGCCTTCTCCCGTTTGGAAGGAGAATTCCGTGAACAACTGAACTGCTTCTCTTGCATATAATTTCTACATGTTATATCCCATCCTCTGTCACAAAATATAAAGAGGAGCAAAGGAGAAACAGAAGAGATCTCATTCCTTCCTGTTTGTCTCGGTAGTAGAAAGATGTGCTGCTGCCTATAAACATAAAAGTCGAAGGAAAATGTGAAAGTAGATTGTGCTTGTTTGTCTGTGTGTAATATCTGCTCACCCAGAAATAGAACCACCAAACCAATATTCAGCACTGCATTGTAAACTTAACGTAAAACGTATCATCATATCAACATCATCATCACAAAATCACCACACACATACGTTTCATCTCGTGTGTTATGCGAACATTATTTGTCTTGTAAGAAGGGAAAGGAGTAAAAAGGGGGAAAATAAGAGAGGACGAACATTTTTAAGTTGAAAATATTACAGAGGGCCAGCCACCTTACTTCTCTTTGCATGTTCGTTTCCCTTTGGCTGCGCTCACATGGGCAAAGAAGACAGCAAGTATACCTAGTCACGTGTATCCGAGTAAATTTGCAGCATGAAGCATTACGTTTTTCACAACGAGTCGATGATACCTTATCGTTATAAATTTGGCATCCTGGGAAAATGTAAAAGTTTTGGGGACTTATAGGGAAAATTGGGGCTCTAATAGTTGTAAAGAAAGCAATTCTTTCCCTTCGTGATGGCTTATTGCTTATGACGGCAATTTGACATTACGTGCCAATAATTTTCACCAACAGAAGAAAGAACGCGGTAAAGTATAAATTTATTTGGACAGTAAAAAAGTAACTGCGAAATGGAGGACATGTTTTATGCTGTACGAAAACCTATTCTGTTGGTATTACTTGTACATGTTCAAGGGTACATAGAACCATTAGAGGATTTTTCTACAGCGCACTCCATTTCATATATGACTTTTCTCTATTCATCATCATAATGTATAATTTCTCTGTACACTACTTTATGTCTGATGCTTACTGACAACAACATGTTTTTCCTCTTTTAATGTCGGAAATTCTTTATTTTTCAAGGCTACTCCTTTGACAGGTAAAATGCATTTGCACAAAGACGAGCACTCTGTGTGCAAGCTACGTTTAGAAAAAAAAAACATATTGTAAGAGTACCTACGCTTCTATTTCAGACGCCGAGTTAAGTAACCAAGTGTAGCTATTGATAATGCCAAAAAAGATGAGGGTAACTGTGAGTCGTTCCATTTATTTTGACATCCTTATATACCAGCACCAGCAGCGTTGTACTTTCTGCTACAAAAATTATTCCTTCAAAAGACTGCGATACGTGTGATAGTTCGAACCGAATATGTAAGGGTTTTTATGTTCAAGCGGAGTAAAATTAAAAAATAAAGCAGAAAGCGACTGTGTAAATTAGCCAGAAGAGATGGCTTTTACAGATCTTATTTCTGGTGCCTGTCATTTAGCTTTCCATTCCATTTTGCCATTTATCTTCTGACTTGGAAACATTGCTCGTAGGGAATGAGAACGACAGAATGGAGTACTCATACCTTTTTCATTTTTGTTTTTAAAAACTTTTCACAAAGCTGCGAGAAAATATAGCATTAATAAACATCAGTAGAATGGTCAGTAAGTACCTTATGTCTGTTTTGCATGACATTATTTAACTAATTTAAGCTGAAACACAATTTTAGCGTGGATGTCATCTTTCGCATTTCATTTGCAAAAGAAAATTGCTAAAATGAATAAATTGAGCTAGAAAATACGTCTATGGGTCTAATAGAAGCTCTTTATGATTATTCCTGTTACAAAATGAACAGGAAAGCGTACACTTGTGTGTTCCAAGAACAACAGCAGCATTTGCAAACTTTTGTACAACGATAAACATGTATAGTGCTAGTTATACGCGTTTTATGTTTATGCGCATGAAGGTCGGAGGTGAAGAACCTCTCGTACGTAATAATGGTTTTTGTGGTACAGAAAAGTAAAGAATGAGGCGACTCCTTTACTGGAACGCGTGTGGCTTGGCCTGGAAGGCTCAGTTTGATTTTAAAAGGGAAAAGTGCTGTATTGCGTCATTGAAAATGTTATTTTTTTAGCTGTTGCACGAGTTTCCTTTTTCTAGTCATTTCATTCCCTTCTCTATACTAGTACCAACAAAAGTGAGAACAAGAGAGGAGGAGGAAAGAGGAAGAGAAAATTATTACACAAGAAGTGTCTACAGAATATACAAGTATCTTTATTTCTCTAAATATACCCTGTAAACTCTCACAAAAGTGCGTAAACCACTTTAGATTATAAGGTAGTTTGGTCTACATGAAATATAGTTTCGCTGAATACCTAAAACCTACATACGGTATTGTATGTACTTATACAATATGCATTAAAATGATAAATGTATAATGTAATAGCGTCGTAGCTAGCCTTTTGATGTGCGTATACAAAAAAAAACTAATATGCTTTTATGAATGGGCCTTCCTGTGCGTTCGTTTTACATTATTCATGCGTGTGCCTCAAATGCTTACACGCATAATATAGCGAAACAGTCTCCGTATTGCATATACTTTGAAAACGTTAACCATTTTCGCTTACAAAGATAGTTCTCATCTTAGCTGTACGGATTTTCGTAAGAGACGCCATAGGAAAGAGAAAATAATTTGAAGTGAAGAGAAGCTGTAGTAAGTAACATTCCCTTTGGTACACATCGTTATTATACTCGCGCTTTCTTCCTTCGATTTTAGTAGAAGAAAGAAAGTTGTGTACGAGTTCTCAAAACATCATCATTTATTTTTCTTCTTTTTCTAGCCTACCCAATATGTACATAACCTATATATCCTTGTAGGTATTCGATCTTACTACGTACACTCACTTATTCTTGTCTTATTCAACTCATCTCTCAAGTCGTGCGTGAGGGAGCGTGCGTATGTGCTTTCACTTTTATTCTTTCCCAGCTGCGTTTCTTATTTTTTCATTGGGGCGTCGTTCTCATTGTGCGTGTCATCGTCCTCACACTCGGAGTGCGTGCCTATATTTAGAACTGGATTGTGCAAAAGTAGATATTGAATGTATCAAGGATAAATACCATACATATCTTACCACAGAACAGACACATGCCCTTCCTTTACCATCCCCAGCACCACGCGGCCAAAAGTTGTCTGTCGTATCTGGAGTTTACCTTTTGCTCACGCACAATGACGCTATGTTACGCTCAAAATAGAAGGATACAAACGATATGGAGTGAATCTTATTGAATGTCATGTCACTTTGCTTTCTTTCTACCGTTTCGTTCTCTCTATCTGGCTAGTTTCCTCGTTTACTTCACTCACAACTCTGTTCAACTTTGGAGATGGATGAAATGTAAAAGTTTTTGGCCGTTTCACACTGTCAGCGAGAAGGAGAGAGAGAGAGAGAGAGAGAGAGAGAGTAAAACTTCCAGGTTTTTGTACATTATTTCGAAATCGCATCACGCCAAAAGAAAAACTTCAACTTTACTTTAGTAGACCTTCTCCAGTCTACATCTAGACATTAAGCTGCACATTATGCTTAAGGAAGCCTATAGCAATGGGAAGAAAATTGTGTTTTGTGTGTGAGAAAGAAGTGTGAGAATTCAAGTAAAATGGGTGATTTTTGGACTCTCTGCTACTAGCTTTACGATCCATAAGCATTACTATGTTCTCTTGTAACTTTGAGTGCAAACCATTGCTCCTCGTTTTCTCTTCTTCATACTTTCTTTTACATAACCCATTTCCCTCATTTCTCCTATATGGCTAGCCTCGGTCTCGTGAAACTTTTCATCGCCTTGCCTGTTTGTGTGGTAAGAATACAGAAGCAGTTTGGAATACACGGAGCAAATGATTTTTTTTCTTAAGAAACGTGCCTGTCTCTCAGCTGAAGCCACAACAAATATCAGAAGGAAAAAACCTAAATAATTGTAGCATGACATATTACATAGAGTATAATGTAGGCTTCTTTGTTGGACAAGGGGAAAGATAAGGAGTTGCTTCACACGATACTTTGGAAAAGTATTTTTGGCAGTTGTAGGACGCGCAGCTAAACAAAAGAAAGTTTCGTTTTTTGCTGACTTTGTAGGAAACACTTCTTTTCATCTGTAGACTTGTTTTTGTGTATCTTTCTTCACTGCTTCGCATGTGGAAAACTAGCCAATCTGTTTGGAAGAGTCTGCCATGTCAGTACTACACTATTCAAAATTGATATCTGCTGCTATGCAGTTTACTTTTCTTTTGGGATGCTTTTTTGTTTACTTTGATCTACTTTTGATGGTGATGAAAACATGTGGAAGCAAAATTTTCGCCTAAAGTGGCGCTTATGTTGCTGAGATGAAGAAAAAAGAAACAAAACTTGTAGCAAATCTTTTCCGCTGAATGGGAGCAATGCACCTTTATTAGTAAATGGATGCCTGTGGCTGAAAATTGGTAAATAATGGATGTTGGCTGGAATTTTGAGAGGAACAGTAGAAACCAAAGTGTAGGAAGAGTCCTTGATGATTTTTAATTTTGTCTAATGGCGCCAGCTTTGGAACTAATCTAATTTTCCATATCATAAATATACAATGAGTAAAATGCAGGATGCAGGAATTATTTCCTCAATTCGTTCATCTGAATTGGAAGAGGATTTCACAAAGAAAAAATCTGTCTGTATAAGGACTAAATCGGGATATAGGCGGATTTAGATTAGCACAAACACGAAGGTAAACAGCCAATAACATCGACACGTACATATTCCAATTTCAGTAATTCCAAAAGTCGGGCAAAACTGCCGCATATTTCGTTACTGTGAGTACACTTTCTGGATTTGTCCCTGGAGATTTTCAGCAGCCTGAAATAAATCAATGCATGCATTTTTTGCATAAAACTACAAAATATATACTCCACTTTTCAGAGACTTGACTACTGCTGCAACGTTTTCACGGCATTTCGCTCAGATTGGTAGGAAACCGAGGAAACGACACCCGAACCAATAAAAATTCCGAGTTTATTACATCTCCTTTTTACAGCTTCGTCGTTCTCTACCACTGCTGTTTCCATGCTTTAGTGAAGAACCAGCAGGGATTTCCAGTCATGTTTTTCGCTTTTATGTAAAGGAAACAAAAATGAAGGTAGTTTGTGCAAATTAGCTGCAAAGATGAAAACAAGAGAAGAGCAACAAATCGACTTTTGGTGCTACATTTCTCAGCTTTTGCTCTGGTTTCAACATGTTTTGAAGTCAATGACATTCCGTCGTTGTGAATAAAGTGGCAAAGACTGAGGTGAGACATAATAGTAGTACAAAAGGTAACGTAGCTATTATTTTGAGATTGGAATGTTGACATCAATAGAACAGAACAACGAGTGTATACAAAGGAACCTCATGTTTTCTACTAGCATCTTGCATATATTTGATATTTCAGTCTTGCCGTTTAGTCAAAAAACACATAAACGTATAGCATTAAATCAACAGTTGAAGAAAAGTAAAAGTGTAAACACAAATAAAAACCCATAAAATATTATTACAAACATCATGAGAGCAACGACTTCAACTGTCAAGCACCATCAACGCATTTCAATATAATCATTGCAGTCGATCAAGACTCCAAAGTATATTATCTAGTTGTGATATAACGGGTAAATGGGTAATTTTACTGGGTTCAAAAGCTGAATACAAATAGTATCGATTTTTGCGATAATGAAACTTTGCTCATAAAAACACGAAGATATTTCGAAATAATTTGATTGCTTGATAATTTCATTGCTCATATACTTACTTACTTTCAGATGCTACGGCACGGAAAGATTTTTTTCGTTGAGTTTGAACTAGTTTGAAGAAATATTTCATATGAATCGTAAGAATTCATTGAGCGAAAACTGGAATGTTATATAGGCACATTAACATTTTTATCAAATTCTAAGTGTTCTCCAGAAGCTTTGATACCAAAATAATTCAGTCGAATTATGCAAACCTGTACATCCATTGAGAAGCAACGTAGCTTGTGAATAAAGCTTGAAAATACATGATGACTGTGTTGGTTCGTAGAATTCCACAACCAATGCAATGTTGAGCTTTTTAAATAGGCTCAAGTTCACTTATGCATGTCATTCATTTTTGCAGAATATTATGGGCTCCATATGTTTCTCTCAAATACAAGCTTTTGATTGCTGCATTTAGATAGTGTCTGTCTAGAAAATACCGCTACCAAGTTATCGTGAATGTGTAGATTACGGCTATTTTTATCCCAGATCCCTTACTTTGAGATACGTAATATGTGAATAAGTTCTTACTTCTCATTAGAACTACGCTTTCATTTTTACAAAACTCATTTGCATGTCAATGAGGCAAGAAAATTGCTCATTCCCTTTGACTAGTCGGGGACAGCTCATGTAAGTAGTTCAGGAGTTTCAGCAAAATGAAAAGCTTGACTCATTTTACTTATCATGCCTGTCTGCATTTGACCACTATTACCGAGAAATGCGTAGGCACCTAAGTATGTATACATATCTGAGTATATCTGCGACAATCATGTCAGAGATCAGATTTGGGCATGCATATTTGATTACGTGCTCCTCTTCTCAGAAGAAAAACATTTTAAGAGACTTGTTCCTTTCCTTCTGGGATAGGATTTGTTCTTTCCTCTTGTTAAGAACCTCTCCTGTGGCGCTCAGAGTAAATCGTTTAATCCTTTCAGCACTTCTCTTCAGTTGTCCTGTCTCATTTCTTTCATATAATATTATTATTCCTTTACTGTTCCAGGTTATCCATTTAGAAGTGATGTAATTTTGATTTTGACAAGTTCAAACAATTTCCATGCACAATATCAGGAAAAAATTATACGAAAATTAAATGAAAAAAGGTTATGACTTAGTCAAATCCCATTATGCAGCTTTCGTCAGAAAGAATACTCAAATACTCTTAACACGAATAATATCATATGATGACATAATATTATGCAAACACATGAAAACTACCATACGAGTTTGATAAGAACTATTATTATAAAAATAAAGTGTTAGCTTACATAATTCAAACAATAGTCCCTATTTTCCCACGAAATGTATATTCCCAGCGCACAAATTTCGTTCCCTTCCCTTCTCCATTTTCCTCTAAACGGAATTTACAAACCAAGAGCCATGTAGTCAACTCAACTCATGCATGATGACCTATCTATTACAAAGACCACGAGGAGTGACTGTGGGTGACGGAACATGGAGCTATAGGAAACGTGCACATTCCTGGAATACTAAAATCATCATCTCTGTAGAATCGATGAATGCGTATAGAGCTTCCGTTCTCCTTGCTCCCCTACCAGGTTTGATTTCCTCTTCTATTTAATTCTACGTATTCACTACTCTAAATTTTACATGAAGTCTTTCACTTTTTTTCATTTTCACCACATGCATAATGTGAGTGACGACTGCGATGAAGAGAAAGCTCACTGCTACTGGGAAAAAGAGATGACTCTTCTTTTCAAAGAAACGCTATGTAAGCTGATCATTTTCCTTCGCATTATTGTGTGTGGCTCCTTCTCCACTTTAGTATTTACTTTGCACATGATATGTTAGTATTCCCATTTCCCATCTGAAGAAATTGAAAATGTGAGAGAATCTGTTCTGGGATGAATTGCAAGTTTGTAGTCGAGAAGGCGAGACAAAAAATACAGACAAATGAAAGGAAATAGTTTAAGCTTAAGTCTAGGGTAAAAAAGGATGAGCCAAGAAAATAAGGGAAAAATGACACATGAGACTTCAACTTACTTTCATCACACATAGAAGCAGAGCTCATAAAACAACTTGTAAGCAGAGTTCGGCAGAGGCTGTCCGCTAGAGCAGTTCATCATCATCGCCTCGATTTTTCAGCTCAGCATGAGACATA
>JAQIXX010002392.1:0-24872 GCA_034700605.1 Willowsia nigromaculata
TCCATCAAAAAAAGGTTTTAATTTTTCTGACCTGGCTGCGCTCAAAATTACCCTTGCAAATGCAATTATATCGCTTGTGTATTAATGCCTGGTGTTTCTTCATAACAAATACCAGCTGCCAATAGCAACCCGTCTGTAGAAAGCCAGACTTTTATACTATCAGATGATATGCAGTTCAGATTATTTGATCATGTCGTCTTAGAGATATGAGCTGCAAAAATCTAGGCACGAATTCTGATAATACCTACGTATTACCTGAGCTCGCTGCTTTTTATTTCCTCTACTTTCTAGTCGTTGTTGCAGGATCGATTGCAGGAACAAAGATGAATGGTTAGTTTATGAAGAAAATAGATATATGTTTTTATTTATATTCTCTCTTGTCTCTCATTGAACTGGAGTATTCGTGCAGGTGGAGTAGTTTCATTTACTTTTAAAATAAACATCATTTTTTCCCATCCATGTCATTTAAAAACAACATTAAGCAAAAAATCGAAGATTTGCCCCTCTCACTTTTCATTTTATGTTCCTACGTATAAAATAAGTACAAAATTTATAAATAAAATTTTAAGTTAACAAAAAGAAAAATGATAGTCATAAACCGATACATTTTTCAAATGCTTTCCAGATGAACAATTTTAATTATACACAGACATAGTCACCCGTAATATGGCACCGGCGATACAATTTACGATTATTCCTTGAAACAAGAAATTGCAAAATTTGGTCCTATATACTTTTATTCATCACGAATCCAATTTATTTATGCTTCAGGTGATTATCAGGAATCAAGAAAAGAAAACAGCATCAGATCCACCATAATCCCACTCAAAATGCTCGAATTAATCACGCTGCACTTCTATCACAAGTCCCTGCTGTTATTTATTGCAGCGATTAACCCGATACATTCTCCATGTTTGTCTATTTTAGACATAACCATTTCCCTTTTTCTTTCTCTTTCCTCCGTTTGACGGCCTAGGCCATAAAAATAATGACGGTGATCATTATAGTAATCCTCAACTTATTTTTTCCGTCATTATAATAATAATAACAGCCGAGAGAAGATGAAGTAGTTAGAATGCAGAAGATCTACGAAGGCGGTATCCTATCATAATATCAAATTCTAGAGAATTGAGTTGCGACGAATTCAACGAGCGTGAGATCTTCGCAGCAACTCACATGATAACGCACTTCTATAAACGTACTCTCATACCATTATATCATATCCCTTTAAACTACCTACCACTTTGAAACTCGTCATACTTTACTGAAGGAAGGGTGTGTATATGTCGCATTATTGGGATTTTTTGGAATTGGGCAGATGCTGCGTGCCGTAGTAATAACTGTAACGATAATAATAATGTGTGCGTACATCAGCCTCTAAGCTTAAGTTGGTTGGTCATATAAAGAACATAAATATGTGTATATTGCATTTAATTGCACTTGCAAGGCTAAAGTAAATCACACAAAAACACCCTACCATAATACCATTTGACTCATGCTGGATTCGTAAACTGGAAAAGGCTCTTTGTTTATGTCCACTCTGTTTTTTTTTCTGAGTTCATGCTATACGCTCCGTATATTTCCGTTGATAATCAAATCTCAACAACAATGGATCACCCAGCCCACTCAATTCACCACCAAAATTTGAAGCCATATTGCACATATTGTGTATATGTACGAGTTAATGTATCGAAAGTATTAAAATATGTTTGGGACAAATAACGACCATTAGCAAGATGATGTATAAATTCCACACTTCACTATTTTACAAATAAAATATCTCATGTAGGCGTAAAATGAATGAAAAAACAAATGGCTGTATGATGCATTCTTCGGTCACTCAACCCGTTAATGCCATAACTCACATCAGTGCCAGACCAGAGACCAAGCCGACAACAAGTTATAATGTATTCGATGAATTAACATCTCTTCCGGTTTACATTAATTGAACCGCAACAAAGTGGGCATGTCACTACCATAATATTTTAGTTTGATAGAATGCTGAAAACAAAAGAGGAGGTGGGGATAAACGCCTAGACTTACATATGATTTCCATTATACATTTCAAATATTCATTGCTACTGACAGCATAAATCTTTTATGCTTTCATTGTTCCTACTGAAGTCCTTGAATTACAGCCAACAACAAAGCAACATTATTTTTAGAACTACTAGCTTGCAAGGATGACATTGTGACGTATGCAGTTTTTGCTGCAGGATAAAAATAATGAAACTAAACTAAAACCGTAGCCATACGGTGGCTACAATAAAAATCAATCGGGAAAGTAATAATGTAATGTAGCATGTATAAGCTCATCATCATAAAATACCACATGTGGTCTCATAATCAATGGAAGTTTCGCTTTTTAACACTTTTTTCTAGTTCAAGAACAGGCTCCAGTGGTAACTCATTTCAGGTTCTTTAGTACCTCTCGAAATTCAAGACTTGAGCATTTCAGGGTTGGAGATGATGAATGATGATGCTACGAAGCAAGCCAACGTTGCTTATATCACAGATCATAGTGCATGCAACACATGCTTGCTACTGTATATTCTCTACATTCAGCACACGCAGTATTAAGTTGTTTATGTGGTAAGTGCCAAAAGTATGCGCTATTTTTACATCCTCCAAATAACAATGAAAAACCACGCTGGGTTTATATTGTATGCATCCCAACATGATTGAGTGATTAGCAAAAGCAAACCTAGTCCTACCATAATTTAAAAATTAAGGCTTATACTTTTGCAACTATAGCTAAACCTCCCTCCCTTCTCATACTTTACTCGTTTTTTATTCTCTGCCTGAACCAAGCACTATCCCTTTTGAATAAATAAGTAATAATTTTCATAATCCCATATTGAGTAAGTAACCATCTTGTCTCCTAAAAGGATCCAAGCTTGCTCTACACAGATCATTTATTGTGATTGTCAAGCAAGTTTCCACAGGGAGACCCGAAAAAAAGCTATACTAAATCCATTGATACCATATGGCACGTGCTAATTGTCCCAATTGTTGGATGAAGTACCTCATCCTACCCTACCACTCCATCCAACAGCTAATACAATGTGATACGATACATTACATAAATATGCGTATGTCATGTATTTTTTCATACGAATGGGTGGCTCACCAGCAGCAGCAGCAACATTGAAAAAGGAAAGGGCTAGGTTGCTGGACCTGATAGTTTTTTTTGTTATTACTTCTCCACAGCATTTTTATCTTTAATACTTTTCATGAATGTGCTCCGCACTACCACATCATCATCATCACAATACAAAAGCCTTTTCATCTGTTCAAAATGTTCGGTTTTTAAGTGGATATCTCTCCCTCTCTGTACATACATTTCACAAAGAATGAAAAAGAGATGGAATGGGAAAATAGCAATGATGCCAACGCTCATTTTTTCATCCTTCATTCATTTCTCTTTTATTATTTCGAGAAGAGTCAAAGGAAAAGGCTCACGACCACTACTAGTGAAATTGAAGATTTTTCTTCAAATACATAATATTATTACACGTGAAACCATATACATACGTATCTTTTCTCCCTTGGAATACACAGAACTTTGCACTCTTGAGTTCATATCTCTTTTTCTCTGGCCTTTCTCTTCCGCCTGCCTGTCTGCATGCTACTCTCTGAGACTCAAATCACTTGAAGCTCAAGAGGTTACAGTTTTTAGTGCATACTACATTACAGCTATATAGTGGCTAGCTGTCTTCACATTTTGAAGAATAGTAGGGTTTACAGTACAGTAGCAAATAGTGAAGGAAAATCCATTGAACATCTGCTCAATAGATATATATTTTGAAAGTATGTACATTTGCCAATATGGATTATTATTATGGCGGCAATGATGATGACGTTGAATTAGAAAACTCTTGGCCAAGCAACTCCGTATTCGATAAATGAGTGGAGTGAATATAAAAGGGAAGCACAAGTTTTTTTCCTGCAGTCATCATCGTTTTAACAGTAATCAGCTTCGAAAGGGCAGCAAGCATGAGCCTAGATTTCCCTTTCGGTTGATTATACTGCTACAATGTGTGCTGCGCTTGCATATTTCATTGCTTATTATGATTATGTTTTTTTGAAATGATCATTATTTCGAGAAGAGGACAGCAGTGTTGCTTCGCTAGCATAACAATGCATCTTCGTCTGAGCAAAGAATAGGGAAGTACCCGTATTATCCATTCAATCAAACTGTTTGTATAAGGTGCGCTGCCTTGTCGTTGTGCATTAGAGAAATATTGTTGCAAAAGTTCCATACAAATAGGATAGTAAAATTATTGTATCCTCTCGTTTCTTCCATTGATAACGATGATGCAAGTGGTCCATTATTATTTGCAGTGTCCATACGTTGTTCCACAGTTCGTGCACATACATGCATTCAACCCTCACGTCCTTCTCATATCCTCTCGCGATAATACACATTACACCACAATGGATCGAATCGAAAGGAGGAGGATAATGGAATATACATCGTGCCATAAAACCGTTAAAATCTTATAATTCAAAAAATTTTGCTTGTGCGAGTTGTACAGGATAAAGGACGGCTCGTGCCGAGGCAGTAGAAAAGTTAAGCACCACACCACAAAGCATGCAGCAGTAATAAACAGATGTATGCATGTCTGTACAGAGCACATATCATTGGAGGTAAGATTATGAAAAAGCTTCAATGAACAGACCTTTGAAATTGTTGAATGTCCTATTCTCTTCCTTCCTCATCCACTAAGAATTTCCTACTTTTCTCATAATTTTTGCCCCTCTTGCAGCACACTTTGTCGTAAAATAAGTTTAGAAATGGAAGAAGTTACTGATGGGATAAACTTAAATTTTTGCTCGTGATTCTCTCTACTCTGCCCTACCTAATATTACCAGTAATAGGCAGAAGCAATAAACTTCATGATCACGACGATTGTAAGAGTAAACAATGTATTGCATTAAAAATGTGAAAACAGGGATTTCCGACATTGTCAAAAACTTTTTATATCGAATGCAGAGTACAAAGGGAGGCTTTCCCCAATTTTCCGAAAAAATAATAATATACTGTCTGATCCTACGATGTGCTCTCCTCGTTCCTTCAATACGAGCTATGAAGCTGAATAAAGCGACAAGTTAATTCATACATGCATGTGAACTATCGTCAATAAACAATGCTCATTTGTTCTCTGTTTGTTCTCCCAAACCTCGTACGCTGTAGCGAGTATTTGCAAAGATGCCCATGTGAGTAAGTATAGACAGTAGAACTTTCTGAGATGAATAATGCTTTACCGTTAAATATGGAGAAAATTTGTCAAGGGGAAAACGTTGTGAGAAATGACAATCAAATCTCATATATGTATGCAAGTCGGGAAATCCAATATTGTCACTTTCATAATGAATAGTTTTTTGGAGTGGTAGTGGAAAAAAGTTAGCAATGAAAATGATGATACTTAAAACTCCTACCAAGTATAAAATTGATCCTCTTGGAGGAGTAGGACAATTAAGGGGAGAAGTTTATCTGGGTATGCGACACAAATAATACAGACGGCATACCCGCCGGATGGATAATAACAGTATCCATATCATGACCATCACATATTTAGAAGTGTTATATGCACATATTTACTTCAATACGATATGCTAACAACTATACTAATATTCAAGTAAACTTGAAATACATTTTAACCGAAGCGAACCTTTGAACATTGGGTGATGAATTTACATGCAAGTGGAGAAACTAGGGAGTGAAAAGATAGTATACGCATAGCTGTAACTTCATCATGCCAAAAACTGTGGTAAAGTACACTACAGCCCTTACTTGCGCACATGCTCCATTACTAATCTTTCTACATTTGGGGCAGGATTATACACATTTGATTCGGGTTTTCGGCTGATTGTCCATCTGCAGAGAGGGTAACTGAGCGAGGGCAAGATTAAAGAGAGCAAACACCACCATCGTAGTTTTCATGGTCATGTACACAAATATTGTGCTTGTGAGTAAACCCAAAAGAAAAAAAATATACGTCAGAATTATTTATTACGTTTACACTATCCTCGCACAACAACAAAGTATTATCGCACAATGCTCTCTCTTCTGGTTTGACTCATTCAATCCAACCTAACCCACTCTTTCATTCATTTATTTCCAGTGTGAATATGAGGTCTCGTCCCTCTATTTGCACCATACGGTTTCTACTTGTGTGCAGACTACACTGAGCATACATATAAAAATGCCTTTTGTTTGCTACTTTACGTCTTGATCTCACTAGATTCTGAGGATAAAAATGATGGAGATTTCTAGATGAAGAGATATGTAGGTAGTGAGCTAGAATATTGTTGGAGGGGTGGATACAATGTATTACGATACAGTTAGATGGAGCATTTTTCATTGTATTTTGAGTCGTGACAGTTTTTTCCTTTCCTCGGAAATTGTTGTTGCACCAGAGGAAAGTTGAGAAGAGCCATTATATAGTTGTTGTTGCTGTTATTCCTCCTTTTCGTCTGATGAGGTTGATAATGCAGGGAGGATGGGGACGATGATGATGACGGAAGTAAGTAAAGTCGTTGTACGAGTCGAAACAGGACACTTGCAAAAAAGGTAGGGTTTTTCAGTTGGAAGAGAAATTGTAGAGGAAGGGAGAAAACGATGACAATATAACAACAGGGAAAGAATGATTGCTCGATACTGGATGTCGTGTGCATCACTCCTTGGGTTATAGGTTTAGATTTGGTGGTTGATACTGAGAGGCATGGGAAACATAGTTTTGCATTATACATCCAAAGTTCATGTCCGTTTTTGACAATTTGGTAAAGCGACAAGACGGGAAAATAGGGAGCGGGTTAAGAAAGACACATGAGCAAAACATACATAGGCAAGATCAAATTGCCAATTTCTTCGAGAGAATCAGTAAACCAGAGCGGAGCGAATAAGGTCGGTCTACAACTGCGGCAATGTCGCAAAGTCATAGCGTGTAGTATTTCAAAGAAAGATGAGCAACATAACATATTACACTTCTTTGAATGCTTATGTTTATGTACGTGAGGGTTTAAGATAAATAAAAATGTTATATATCTTTGACTTGTGCTTTGTAGACTTGGCCATTAGGTGATACCCGTTTTACAGAGGATGAACAGCAGTATTATCGTTATTATATTGAGCAATTCAAGTTGACTGACTCAATTTCATTACTTTGCAATGCGATACTTTTGGGGTTCAAATGACCAGTCAAATGGGACAAGGGACAATATTATTGTGTTGGCGTTCCAAACGGATATGTGGAGAATTTACTGAGAATGCCAGACGCGTGTGTAGTGGTCAAGTTCTTGCAGTTTCGTTTAAAATGGACAATAATAGAGTTTACTACCACTGCGAGATGTAGATTTGTCCGTGTTATCTGTAATATGCACTGTTCGGGGAAGACAATAAAGGGCAAAGTGTATATTGCCCTGACTGTTTGTATATAAAAGATATTTGATACCATTTTATTATTATTGAATAAAACATATCTAAAATGTGGAGGCAGAAGCCTGAGTTCGAGTGAAATGATACGACATTGATGGTGTTGGTGGGTGGATGGTAAAAATTGACAAAAGAAGGATTTCGACTGCATGCTCTTTGTATTTCATTGCTCTTGGTCGAATGCATAGATTTATTTGAGCATGATGGGTAACTTTTAGAGCATCTCTATTTTTTATACAAACAATACTTGTTTGTTTAAAGGTAAAATAGAAAGTGTGATGATGATGCTATGATGAATGCAGGTAATGCAGCGTAAACACAGTTGTATGCTTTTTATTTTTACGTCGGTTTTGTATTTTCCACAAAAAGGTTTATATCGGATTGAAAAATAAGCCTTTGGCTAAAACAAGTACCCCTTTAATATTTGATGTGTAGTGGCATGGTATGGAGTTTCTTCCTCTTTACACAAAGTACATCATGCAATATGTGTAAAAACCAAAGATATTTTGAATTAATTTTATTATCATTGTAATACGTATAAAAACTAGACATATTATCCACAGATAAATGATTTCATTTCATAAGTCACACTCTAATAAATTAAGTGATTTTCTCATTTTTCATCAAGGAATATGAAGCTGTCAGAATTATTGGATATTGTGTTAGTAAAATCTATAAAAAGCATAATGTATGAGGAAAGCATATGGATATATTATGTAGTTTGGAGGATGTACATAGAAGTTTCAAAGTGTTTACTCTGTTCATAGAGATAACATAATATTTCACAAGTTACATTTGATTGATAACTTTGACGTTCTGATACTCTCTCCGAGAAAGTGAACAAAAACCACCGACCTTTTATTTAGGTTAAAACGTAACTCTATGATGATACGACTGTATTTCCTGCAATAATGAAAAATTATTAGTTATGGTATGATTATAACTTATAACTAATGACAGCCGAGTAATTGTAAATAATTGATCGCCCACACAAAGTAGACAAATTGGGCAATCCACAGTTTCGTTTATCATACTACGCATAATGTCTCATCAGTTTTGATTAATAAATAAACGACAACTCCAGTAAAAATTTTGTCCCAAAAGTATACTTTTCAAAACTTTCTCCCATGTTATTTATTTAAAACAAAAAGTGATTTGTTCATTATTTCGTTCACAGCCAAAGGGATTAAATTGGCATCAAGTTAGTTGAGCCAAAACATGGGTTGGATTTTTGCGTCTTGTCAGCATCAAAAATTTTAAAGCACTTTTAAATAATCGATCTCTAGGTCATAACTGATGTAAAAAGCTTTCAGATCCTTTTAGTTGCATTGAGACTCTCTTAATAAACTTATGTTACAAACTTGTTAGTATTCATTAAGAACATTTGTAATACAAAAATACAGTTTGTTACAAAAGTATACACCACTAGATTTACAAAAGCACACGAGGTCATAAAAATCGGGACTATTAAATTTACATGAAAGAATGCACCATGCACCATCATATCTAAAAAGTTTGAAAGCAAAAATTTAAGAGCAAAATAATTTTTGGACAAAGAATGTATTTTTTAAGCTAAACGAATCAATAACATTTACGGAAAGCCTATTATTATTTTCTAGAATAAAATTTTTCACGAACGAAGTTGAATTGAAACTTGCTGCACGTGTGAATCGAATCAAATCGTTCAATATACGCCAGTCCATAGTCTAGACGAATATGAGACGAATAGAAATTAAAACTAAAAATTTCATGGGAGCAATTTTTGCAGCTAAATTGAATATTCATAAATTGTTGTCGGCGTGAACAATAAAGCACGTAAAATATGGATAATGAATTTAGTAGGGGTAAGCAGCCCAGTTTTTCATTAACCTCAGATATAAAATAAATGTCATGCACGTTGCAGTACAGGTGTTGCAAATTGCAAACCTTTCTGATAGACGCTCTGATGTTGACTGTTCGTCTAAGACCTGAAGGCATAAGAGAAAACGCAAAAAACTGACTCGTGTAGCGCAAAAGTAAACTAAAACCATTTCGATGAATAAATGAGTGTTAAAAAACAAACCGAAACATGACATATTGAGCACCATTTCTCATTTGCTTGTCCAGCAATTATACAGATTTTAAAAAAACATGTCAAATTCTTGAAATGGCAAGGCAATGTTGTAACAAGTGTTGACTTTTTACATCACTGTATGAAATATAGATGTAAGCTTCTTGGGTAATTGTTTTCACTCATAAAATGAGTGAGTAGAAAAACAGACGAATTCTATGAATAAATTTAAATGGTAATTTTCGTTTACTTTGCTTTACACAACACCTCTCTCTCTGGTTTAAGGTAAGGCACCACATAAACTCAGACAAATATGCAATACAACAGTACATATGTACGTAGATTCTGAGCATCCCAATTTACCCAGTTGAAAACTTGGTAGTTCATGCAGGTAAATACTAGTACTGAGTATAACGAGCAATCAGCCGTCCGCATATACATTAGATGGTATAATACAGGTAAATATTTGCTATTGTTTTGTTATTCTTATGCAATATCTACATAATTTATATTCTTACTTTTCATGCTGATATTCGTTCACATTTTAAACTTATTGCGTTACCTCATTAATTTTGCAGATTTGCAGAATAGACTTGCTCAGGGCATTTTTGCGGTTGGTCTACTAACATTGCTTGTTCATTGCTTACCTCATCTTGTTCTGTGTGCAAACCCTTTACCGTTGTTAACATGGGTAGTGTATATAGCCTCCCTTGTTTTTCGAGCTGGTAAACTTATCTCTGGTCCTACATTGAGTATTGCGTCATTATAGAGAAAAGGAGAGACACTTTATCTGAGCGCTTTCTACACACACAATTTTCTGCACATGAGCTTTCCAAGTATTAAACATTTACATGATATGATATGTCTTTCCTCGCTTTTACGACTGATGCATATGGGGTTAGCTCATAAATGGACTTATGAATATTGTTATTTTATGCATACATGCATGAAAAGAAGTGATACTGACTCCATTTTACGGAAATGGGAATCTTCATGTCTTGCATGTTACTGATGTTACCTTTACCATCCTGATGACTAGAAAGAAAGGTTCTTTCTATTTCCATTTTTTGAGTTTTCTAACAAATGCAAACATCCACAGAAAATTGCATCATTCTATTGTGCAACCATTTTTTGTATTCCCTTGGGATGAGTGCAATCATCACTTCGTGCAATCTAAGGGATATATCTAAATTTAAATAAATTCATGCAGTATTTAATATTATATATAGTTGCCTTCTATAGTTGTTTTTTATCATATTTTTAGCATGCTGTACATCGATGTATCTTGCTTCTACTATTGCGTATCTCATATATTTTAAATAACTCTGTCGTTAACTTTCCATTTCAGGGGAAAAAGTTGAAAATTTTGAATGTTTTGTGTTGATAAAAGAAGCCCAGAAACAAGTGAGTAAAGTGCAGAGAGAGGTACAAAATGGTCCCAATCCCTCTGTATGAGTAATGTTATGATGATAGTGGTGGGGAACCCCACTCAACTACTTTCCTCTCCATCAACTCACACATTGTGTAGTAAAGTAGTTCATGTAATGTAGAACCGGTGATGAAAAATGTAAAAGGGCCACTGCTCGTAAAATTGCACAAAAATGTAACGTGAGTGAACGAGCAAAAGATTTAAACACAAATATGAGATACACACAAGGTAAAGCATTATGCACAATTTTCCAAAACTGAAGCTTAACGCAAAAGTGCTCACAACAATAATACTCCATGTATTTAAATTACTTACATCCAAGTACTCTACCCACATTATGCATAACATTATAAACAAAGAGCATATTATAAAAATACGGTGTACTAGATGCAATGTAAAACGTCTGCCGGATCTTGAAAAAGATGATTGAAATTTTTTAAATGGTAAAAATACATATACACAATGTAGAAGCTTATATTATGAAATCACATTATATGATTCCCCTCTTGGTTGTAGTGGTGGTTTTTAATCATTGAAATATTTTACGACTGTCATAAAACGTTCAGCTTCTGGGCCATACAGTCACAAGCCTTTCTTTCACTCTCCCCGACATCCCTTTGCTACTGCTGCTGCTGGTTTTTTGGCATGTTAGATGCATACAAAATGCATGCACCGTAAGTCACTTTGTGTGGCATTTTCCTTTGTACATATGACTGTTATTGTGAAAAGGACAAATATCAGAAGCTGACAATAAATGGAAGGGGGCCACTGGTTACACAGTCACTGCGCTTCAAATGACTTGCTTATTTTTTAAAAGGGCTGAAGACTCTTGCCTGTTAACCAGTACATAGTACCAATTGCCGGCACATCAGAAATATTTATATTCACAGAGTAAGGACGGACAACAACATACAGCAGTAAAAAAATAAATAAATAAGAAATAAGAATTTTGGAAGGGTTGGGTCGTTTTAAAGAGATAAATACGAAAGTAGAGAATGAACTACTCCTTTAGCATAGCTTTTTACAACTTGCTTCTTCCTTTCCATATCAATAAAAATGATCTGTATTTACAGTAGGACACATGAGCTATTTTACACGACACAACACACCACATCAAAACGCAGTAATATGAATCTTACGAGCTTATGTCAATTCAAATTTAAAGAGCGAATATTATGATGGTGGTGTGAGGGAGGTTGGGTATGTGTGGTGGTGCGTTATGAGTTTATGAGAACGAATGAGTGAATCATGTAAATAACTTTTGACTGAATTGGATATTTATTTGCTTGTGCCCTTTTTATATGGTTCAAGGAAGAGTGAAAATGCGTGTGAGTATAGTTAGCGTTTCCACCCTCTCGCATTGTTAAATCATTTAATATGAAACGGAAGCTCATGTTTATTTGCCATATTTCTTGGAAAACTTGTGTTAGAAGTAATGATAGCTGTATGAAATGTGGTTATTCCATTTTATAGCCATATTTATGTGTTCTCTGGTGGGGACGAACTTTTAAAAGTGAAAATGATGATTAGAATGATGACGATAATGACGAAATGAAGGAAAATGTGGGCGACATTGAACTGGTCTTGGTGCATCGTTGCACGCACGCTAAAAATGCATAGAAACTGATTGAGTCATCCGGAGATGAAGATCGTTAAATTTCTGAATTACTTTATGGCAAATGAGCGTGCTTCGAGGAAGAGAGATGCAAAGATATATATTTACAATAATTTAAGAAATTTTGATGAATCATGAGTTATATTTCATAGCAGTGGTGTTGGAAGCAGTGGGTGAAATGAAAGAGTAATTATATATGTATAGCAAACAGGGAAAAGCTAACAATAATATTTGAAATGAAATTGGGGTTGGTTAGGGGATCAAACTCGTTATACAAATCATCAAGGTTGATTGTGATATGCCAGTGCTGTATTGGAGCGTTTAAACCTGAAAGTATACAATCACAATGATCATATGATCGTAAAATTGAAAATGTTTGAGTTGAGACGGCGAGCTCTGTAGTAAGAGGGTCACAGACAAATGAAGCAAGCAGTTAGAAGAGTTTGGTGAGTAAATAGATAAGGAAGTTTCCATTAGCGGCAAGCAATAAGCAAAGCAAAGTAGTTATTCTTGGAAATAAATAACGAAGAAATACTAAACGTAGTGGTTAGCAGTACTTTTAGAGTAAAAAGCAAAATAGGATCAAATAAATCCAGTGATAATGGTAATAATGCTAGACTTCTAAACAGATTAAATTGGGTTCTCTCTTCCCAGTCCTTTCTCCTTTCTTTCTTGTTGGTTCTTCATGTTTGTTGGTACGAGATCGTTCTCATTTTGGAAGCAAACACGACAGAAAAACCACATGACATGACATGTAAAATAGGGAATTTTACTTGCATGATTAAATGCACGAAAAAAACCGCCGCGTTCTGCTGTTCCTCCATTTGCCATACTCACATTATTCTATGCAAAAAACCATTTAGCAAGCAAAAAACAAAGAATGAACAATTACCATGTAGTTGGCTATTTGGTTAGAAATGCCATACATGGGCATATATGTACATAGCTTATTACTTCAAAGTTATTTAAATAGAGAAAAAGGCTTATCAACATTATCTCCGAAAGTTATTGTTTACTCGTTCCACACACATTTATATGCTCACTTTGAGCGTATATGTTACGATAATATGTTACTGCAATCACTACATCACTTTGTAATTATATGGAAGTAATATCAGGGTTATTATTATTTCCATGAAACAAAGGCGTGCACTATTAGCGAAATGTATGAGGAGGGATACATGAGAAAGAAAAGAAAGAGAAAGTCATGCACGAAATACTTTAAAATAAAAGCTGCCGCTCTGTGCTTATTTCATTTCAAAAAAAATCTTTGTACGGATTTAATTTCTGTACCAGGAACTACATACACATATACGTATTCTCAAAGATTGAAGTGCAAACTAGAATACAGGAATCGGTTAGGGCTGGAAGTCCAGAAACGTTTTGCAATTCTTTAACTATAGCTGTAGTATATGGAAATTCCTTCATGTCAGGCTGAGAACATCAACAGTCACAATCTTGTCCTCCTCTTTTCAACTGCCTTGATTCTAATTAAAAACAAAGCAAGAAATTTTGCAACGAATTTGAGTTTTTGTATGTCTGTCTCTTTCTACCTAGTCCATCCAGTTTTAAATGTACATATAAGGAGAAAAATACGAAGTAAAAATGCATGTTTTTGTGTTTATTTGCATTTCTAAAAGAACTCATTTAATTTGGAGAACTAGCTGTACGATTTTATTGTAAACATTTTTTCTTACACGCGAGTACATGCACATGTTATGTAACATGTATAATATGTGTCTGCTATTAGTGCTACACACACACACACAACACATCTAAACTGCTTGACTGACAGGATCTCTGGTAATCTAAAAAGTAAACAAAATTACTTTCGTTTTTTTTTCTCTCTCTCTCCAGTTCGTGACTTTTTCCTAATTAAGCGTGCCCTTAAGTGTCGGAAACTATGTTCTATAGCAAGCAGGATTACGCCGCATTTGAATTTTACTCACATTTGAATACATTGAATTCAAGATACTAATTTGTCTAAAAACACACAGAAAGAGATAGAATTTACAAAGCACTGTAGACTTTTTGGACTGTCAGAAAACTGTGACGGGAGACTGACAGGAAATCTGTTTGTGAAGTTTTTAAAACTCATTGGACTAAAAAATATTCTCTAGCAAAGTTTCTTTGTAACAGTTTTTAACGAAGCAACTCGTAAAAATAAGGAAAAACGTCGCAGTCATAAGTGTCGTGATTGTATCTTGATGGGCTTGAAGATAAACTACTGGCTGGGCGAATTTTGGCCATCAACGAGTTGACTCGGTGAGTGGACAAATTTCCTTTTAATGTTGACATGAACGTTTTCGTCATGAAATAAAAGGAAGGATTTTGCAAGTTCACTGTTTCCTCAATTATCGTCTAGATCCATACGCAAGTAAATGACAAATTTTTTTAGTTTGTACCTAAAAGTACTGTATATTTTGTTCAAGGTTGATGAGGCATTGAAAGCCACACAATATATACATTTTAACCTGCTTACAGTCATTAGTCACCTGGAAAGTTGCTAAATAAAAATACATTACATCATGAAGGAGGCTTAAAAGGTTTTTATACTAAGCTACGAATTATGATACAAAGGGGATTTGCATGATTTCGCAAACAGCAGATGGCAATTTTACAATCATAACACATGCAGTTTTTTAGTTGAAATGTTTCAGGTAACTTTCCACATTTTCATTATCGTCATGCAATATAAATGCAAAATGCAGTGGAAAGCGATACATGTAAGCGGTTCAGGCACTTTACAAAGCGAAACCGAGCGACAAGGTTACAAAACATATATCCGATCCGGAAACCGTTCTCTGAGACGTGTGCGTTCTCAAAACAGTACAATAATAAACACTATGAAAGAAAAATATATTATTTTAATAATAAATTACCCTCCATATCTCATTCTACCCTTTTGTTTTTCGCGAAACAAAAGATTTTTCCTTTGCATGTATACCTAATGTTTGTACAAAAAAGCGAACAAGTTTTGAGTAACAGAACTATTCCTCTATGTGGTTAGTTGAGTAGGTATCTAGAAAAGTTTGCCTAAATACGGAGTTCCTTTGAGCACCATAAATAGGTTGCAAAATTGCAATCTGCAGTCACTCCCCAACACATTTGTTTTTGAAATACAGGCACAAAGTAGAGGAGTATTATGACGCATGTGTCCGTTATCAAGTTTGCAGAAAAGAATTAAATAGGCATATAAATAAACGCAATATAATTTATGATGCTAATATGCAGTGAAACCTTTACGTGGGACGTAATTTTTTATGGTGACTTTTTGCACATGTGAAAATATATGAAATATTTTGGGCAATTATTTTACAGAAAATTAGTATGAAACTTTGCTGAAAAGAGTTTGATTGAATTGAATTAAATGAAATATAATATATATAAATATAAAACAAACATCACTCTGATCGGAAATCTTGTCTTATACGTGTGTAAGGCCAAGGCTAAGTTGTAAAAACGTTTGTGCTTCATACTCCAAATCCAACCGAATATTACCCATAACTGACATGGTACCTCTTAATTAATTGATGGCTTTGAATTTGCTAGCAAAGTTGTTATGTAAGGTTTTATTAATTTCAGTCGCATCTAAAAAACAAGAGTCTCGTAATATTTAAAAGCGAATGTTGCCTGTCAAACACTTGAAGAGTTATTGTTTTATATCAGTTTTCATCATACAAATACAACCACAACTTCTCATAGTAATAACAGTTTTTGCTATTGGTAAAACATGCCGATTTGCCGAATTGCGCAGCTGGAGACAAAATGCCCATGCTGACTGCTGACGGCGAAAAACGGTTAAACAACATATGGATCAACATAACATGATATGTGTATCAACTATGTGACCGTTATTGACATGGCATGCTTGAGTTCCATGGATAAGTCAATCATGTTATGATGGCAGCGTGGAAATGAGGAAATGGCACCCAAACTATTTCGCCATCAGACGAAATGTGTCACCAAGACTGTTTACCTGCGACTGCAATTTATGTAATCCTTGAATGTTTTGTTAGAGCGAATGAATAAAATGCTTTCTCCTTCAATCATCCCAAAACACGAGGCACATTCATGTTTACTGTTTGCAGTTCTTGAGTTTGTTTTTGACTCGTGCCGTGTAATTTGAATAATTAGTCGTCGTGAAAAATGAGGTGTCTTGTTTTTCCTTCAGGCACAAATTCAGAGACCTCTCTAGCTAGCTACTCACTATTAGTTGCTTTTGTTTAGAAGCTTCTGGATTACATAAAGGTAACAATTATCGAAAAATTGATTGTCATTCTTAATATAAGTAACTTTCTATAATTTTCTATACGAATACAGCTTTTTGCAATTAGCTGTTTCTCAATTAGAGTACGATTATTGAGTATCCACTGCATGCATTTTAATAGTAAAAAATATGCACAAACGAGCTAAGACGAGTATTTGTTTTTATCTCAATTTTATGCGTCACTTGATTTACTATAAGTTGACACGTGAGTGTGAGTTACATGTGAGAGAAAATGATTTAGGGAAATGCTTCAAAAATTGCTTAGGTATTAAAAGGGTTTCCATCTTGCATGCTAACTTTATCATAATTATTGTGCAACCTAACTTACAACTTACTAATATTGGGTGCAGCTCCACAATTTCAAACAGTCCTTGACTGTAAGCTGTCCAATCAAATAATCAACAAGCTTTTACAAAAGGTGCATTAATTTTATTACTCATCCTTCCAGCAGCATCAAAATTATCTTTAGTCTTCCTTTTACCTGTCGAAGGGTCTATTTTTTAAAGCAAGAAACGAGCAATCTGGCTGGAGTAAGCAAAACTTGGTGTGCGTAGCATGAATACAAAAGTAAAATGGACTTGTGGAGCAACGCAAGGTAGAAACGACAAGAGTGATACAATAATTTGATATATTATGAAACTTGAGCTAAAACATTCACCTTAACCCAGGTTTACTTCCTTTTCCTCATTGCCCAACTATTACTACTACAAAGTTGTAAAACGTAACAACACTGAAACATGTAGGTATGCTTTGCATACGTGTACTTCTACTCCCTAACTAAGCGCATATACTTTTCACTACTCCTGTAAACCACGTACGACGAAGGTAAGTTGGTGTTCCTGCTTGATTCCGAAAACTCCAGCGGCTTTAGTTTGGTTCAGAGGAAAGAAAATCTACAAATGTAGCAATGCTTGTTTGCCATTCTAAAAGGGGCAAATGGAAAAGGAGCAAGGAAAGAGCTTGAAGGAAAGAAAACAGACAAGGATACGAACAAGAGTACAGATAGAATATCTGAGTTTCCCCAGTTATGTTACTCCACATTATAGAGCAGCATAGCTCATTCTTGTTCCTCACTGTTTTGTACGATAGCCCATAGCATTGTAGAAACCCCATACTACTGCCATGTTACTACCACAGTGTTCACAGCGAGAGAGCTGTGGATTCGAATGTGCTGTAGCTTCAGCTGAGTTCAGTTGGTTTCTCAAGCCCGGTGGGGTTGGACGTGACCGTTGTTTCCATCAAACTTTAATTGTCTGAAAAGTCAACGCTACTCACATTTCACACTGCCTTATGTGCGATTCTAGTAGATTTTCCGTTCAAAAAATCCAGTTTTCATCCAATCTTTTCAACGTTCTACAGTGCTCTTTGGTGTCACTCGAATGGCAAATTAATCTGTGAAACGATTTTCTTCTCTTTTGTGAGAGAAGCTTCAGTTTTACGATGAAAGTTGCGCAAAAAACGTGAGAGGAAACGCTTACGTTAACATATTTTTTAAACGTAATGCACCATTCCAATTATACAAATGTCTTACGTTCCCTGATTTTTGCTCTGAAAGAATTAATGGATCTGCAGTGCTTATCAACGTAATCATACAGACATCATCATCATCTTTAGCAGGAATAAAAAAATCTCTTGACTCGCTATTATGCGAGTTTTCTGGTCAGGACATCATCAGTTCCAGTAAACTTGGCGAAAACGTAGAGAGAGAGGCTTTATTCCTCAGTAATAAATGGGTACTGTTCACGGGTAAAAAAGGATTATTATTGCATAAAAAGAGTTTTGAATAGAATTCATAATTTTATTCAGCAAAAAATACTGGAGTTACTCTTCTGATTCATGAATCACTGCCACAGCCAAACATCAAAAGTTGGTGGAAAAAAAGTTGAAGAGTTAAACTCGGCTAGAGAGTAAGCAGCATGCATAATGTAAAGTGCAAGTACCAACATTATGACATGATAATACCTCAGTATATAGACCGGGAGACTAAACTGTGCATTGCATGAAGGACGCCGGAACGGACGTTTACTCATTTTCTCCTCACTTCACTTCCACTTCAACTTGTGATGATGATGGTGTAGTGATGTGTGTACATGTGAACACAAAGAAATGAGTTTCATCTCCTCGCAAAGTTGATGTGAATAATAAACTGAATGAAATCCTTGATGGACCAGTGTGCCCCGTTTTCCCAAGAAACAAACTACTTAAATACTTTTTTCTGCAAGTGAAAAGGAAACACTTGCTGCGGTTGCTTTCAGCCTAAATCCTTCCTCATTTTAATAGCCACACATATTATTATAACGACAGGAGTATTTCTCATAAAGGCTTGTGAAGAAGGAAGTTTTTGACAAGTCAAATCTATCAAAATAAATACCTCGTTCGTCTGTCAGCTCTACCCATTCATTCACTGTGTGCTACTTTTTGACTGTTTTTAGCAGATAGACTTGAACTATAATATTGACTTTATGTGTTTTTCGAGTTCATGTCAGAAAAGCCGGCTCCAGCCAAAGTCAACTATAACTTGCAAAAGAGTGGTACTTTCTAGTAGTTGATTCCAAGGAGCAGGAGTCCCACTGAGTTTTGAACACTTTCTCAATCCATCATCCTCCAAAAAATCTGGCAGGTTGCATCATCAACCGATAATTTTCTACTGTAAGTAGCCACGAAAAGCAGAAGCAAAGGCTCGATGCATTCTGAATGCTTAACATTATTAGTTTGGCCATATTACACTGTGCGTTTCTGTTAAAAACAAAATCCCTGATTTAAATAAGTGTGTATATGCGTCTAGACTGTTAATAATATAAAATAAAGAGCAAGCAAGGTGTTCTTCTGTCTGCAACAGTTGTAAGGTATCGTTTCAAGAGCAAAAGGAAAATTTGTACCCGTCGTGTGGCGAGTGAGTGTGGAATGCTTAATTTCGACTTGTTAACTTTTATTGTAATGAATTGGGACAAGCTGAGGAGAATTAGAATAACTTTCAATTATTATCGTCATCATCATAATACTGGCGGAGTCACTTTCATTTAGAATATATCTGTCTTGTACTTCAACACCGAACTTAAACAGTGCAATGCAATTTCAGTGTTTCATTAATAAAACAGTCAAATTACACTAAAATTACCAAGTTTCGTGATTGTGGAAAATGAACAGAGATTGTGTGAAATTCTTGAGAACTCATAGGAGAAATATCTGGGGAAAATGCAACATCGTTGCTTCTGGCAGTGCCTCCAGCCAGTAGTAGAAGCTGGCTCACAAAATACACACTCTGCACTTGTGCATCAATCTATTTCATAAACATTTCTTTAAGTTTTCTCGTGGTGATCTTGGTGTTCGTTATATGGAGTTCTGCTTAAGAAACACGGAATTCCAAACGTAATTATTCTACACTCCCATAAAATCATACCTTGAAAATGATAATAATAATAAGGTAAATAAAGAATATTATATAATTTTGTCGCAAAAACGGGAACCATGAAATTAAAATGTTCCATGAATGAACCAGCGAGAGATTTTTGAGGAGAACTGTCTGCTTTTATGCATACATATTTTATAGTCAAGTTTTCTTCTCATTTTAAGATGTGAACACAGTCTTTTATTGTTACGGTCTGTTTTTCTTGCTTGTTTTCCCTCTCCGACACTCTCTTTCTTAATTCATCATTCTTGTTTGTTGTTGATACTGTTTGTTATACTCTTGTCTACGTTCCTGTTTTTCCTTTTCCGTGTCCATACAGAGAAAGTGACCAGAGAAAAAATTTATAGTCATTTCATGACTCTCTCCTGCAGGGCTATGTTCACACAAAAATAATGGAACGCAGCATAGGTAATAGGTAAAAGCATTCTCTTTCGTGCTGCGTCCAAATGCTTCCAGCATTAAAAAAATCCTTCGTTTTAGGAGAAAACTAGGTGGGTAGTACAAAGACCATCAGGAAAGAAACCTCCTTAGAATTCATAATGCATAAATGGGGCTCGATGCGCTGGTGGTTCTAGTGGTGAAGCCGAATCTTACAAGCAAGTACCCAGCACAACGCAAAATATTATAATAACCGTTATAAAAGCAAGGACACACACAAGATGGGTATAATATAAATGCTCCTCTTAAATGAGAATTGGCTATATTATCTTTTAGTGCATCTTCTATTTTTTATCATGGTCGAATCCATGCCATAGTAGTTTCCTTCCGTCGTCTTGTAGTGCATGCAGTCGACATAGAAGATGTTGTAGAGAGAAGTAGACACATTCCCACAAACAGGAGAAAAGGACATGTCAGCTTTATGAATTAACAGAGTTGAATTAATGAGAGAAAATTTGCTTACAAGGACAACGGCCTGGTGTTATGCATTTTTTACTAGAACAGCAGCATCTCTAAAGCGTTTCTCCTGCCTTCTCTTTTCTTGAAAACAATGCTACGTCGAATGCAAGTCGAGGGCTGAGTGTGCAAAGTTGGAATTACTAAAAGGTGGCCTTAACTAGGCTCTTCATCAAAAACTCAGCAATATATTCTCAGACTCCTAGTGAATTCTTTAGTGGTTGGCGATGCCTCCCACTACTTGAGCATAATGATGTCATGTATCTTTTTTATAACGAGCAAAATGGAAATGATATTCACACAACACAACAATTCATTTGTTTTATGTTTCTCATTTTCTGCACAATATTTTATCATCATCATCACCTTCATAAAATAATCATGTCCCTTTTCTTGTTCACTGCCTGCACCCAAGCTACCTTTCCACAACAAACCACTTGCTATTTTGTAAGCCGTATATTTCTCACAGGAATTAAAACAAAATGAGAGGAATGAAAACATTTAGATAAAAAAATTGGTAGGTTTTTTTCTGTACTTAACATCATATGCAAGTAATTGCGTTTTAATTCAGACGCAACTGTTTTTATGATAAAAAAGATATTATCACTTGCATGCGTGCGAAACTAGAAAGTGCCGAAATTTGGAAGAATGATTACCTGCTTTGGGGAGTTCACCGTTCACCTAGACAAGCTGAAATGTCAAAACCACACAAATGTGCATATTAATACATCTGCATCATCATTCTGAGAAGCACGTAAATTGTTGTAAAAGATCAAAGTGCAAAATTTTGAAACACTAAAAAATACTTGCAGTGCTACAAAGCGAATGGAAATAATGATGTCGATGATAAACTACCATTACATTCATAATTATCATTATTAATAAACAGGTTGAAATTGTAGGTTTGAATTCAAACATTTCTATCCTTTCTCATAAAGTACCAACTATTGGCACACTGGTGGAGGTAAAACAACAACAATAATTAAAATAATCATTGTTGATCATACCTGTCATGTCATGAAGTTATCCTTTCGTCAAGCTTATCCTAATCATGTTGTTAAATGTACGATCAAGTACAAAGTCCACAAGACGTTTTGCTGATTGATGATTGGCATGCAAGTGAGCTATGCAAGTATAGGTACAACAGCGATAAAATGTGAATTATTCACTGCACCAAGTTCATACTTTCAAAATCAAAGAAAAATTTGTTCCACCGACTGTCTTTTCAACAGTCAATACAACGAATTTTAAGCTCTGAAAAGTTGCAAAAACTTTTAAAAATCGCGTCGTAAGCATGCATGTCGTGTTCAAAGTATGAATTCAAAAACAAAACACGAAAGATTAAACGGTTTGTTTTTGTGCAATTATAACCCAGTCTTGTACCGTAGAATTATATTTTAATGTGCCATGACTTTAAAATTGGAAATAGCATATCTATATGCTGGAGCATAAATGCTTGTAAATTAGTTTGAAGAATCTAATAGCCCTAATGTTTTACTTTATGCTTGTAATTTTCCATCTATTACTATTATAAATGATTAAAACTCTAATGGTCACAATTCTCTTACTCTCTTAATTTAATATTATGTATTTAGACAGGTGGGTAAAGTGACGAGCTCATGTTGGAAAGGTGCAGAATAATAGATGAAGAGCGAAACACAACAACAATAATTTTCTGTTTTTGCTATCACTTCGTCAAACATAAGTCATGAATCACTTGTCTCAAGTCAATGTTGCATGTAAGGTACTAGCAGGTACAAGCATGACAACTATGATGAGCTGTAATTGCTCTCTCAGGAATGTACTTGAAACTAAATGTGTCCAATGGTATATTCGACTGAAACGTACTCGCTCACAAACCGAATTACAAGGCGTAAAAAATTTCTAGCAAAAACTATTGAGTTACAAAACGTTACGTAATTTATTAGTGCGTATCATCATCATTCAACATCACCGTCATAATGATGTGCTGCTACATATTAAAAATGATGAAAGTTAGTGTACGCTATGTTGTGTACACAATGGACCTCATGATTACTTTGTTAGTAGCATCATTACATGTGCATGACATATTCCCTGCTACAAATTACTCCATTATTATGTACATCGCACAACAAACGTTGCCAAATTATTTTAATTTTTAGCCTCATGCATGAACACAACAGCAAAAATATAACAATAGTAACTTTTCACGTGAAAATGCCAGAGATATTGCTTATCAAAATGTACAAAGTTGAATCAGAGTCAACAAATCATGCTCCACTTGTAATACATACACCCATAAATATTAATAAATGTTTTGCTATCATTAATTAGATATCCGAATTTTTTCTTGTTGAAACTACTCGATAATAATCAACATTTACTCAGAAAAATCTTGTTTACTTGCACTTCTTCATTCATCAATAATATATCACCTGAACTTTTTTGGGTGTTTCTCCAAGAAAAGGCATAAAAATGATTCATTACTGCTCCTGATAAAAAGTTGTTTCCTGATTTTTGCTTACATCGTTTTGATTAGTAACATCATCTTTCATGTAGGACTCCACCAAGTATACAAACACAATCGACATATCATGATAATCAGCCGCCTCCTCACTGTTGCCATCATCATTCATCATCATTATTCATTATGATAAACGATAAAGTATGATACATGATCTTTTTCAAATAAATTATAACCCTGTTAACTAAACTGTATGCAATACACAGGGAACATCACTCAAGTATTTTTCTTAGCTAAAAACTGACCCACTGAGAACAAGACAAAAAATTTATTCAGGTACAGGAGTAATGACATTTGATGAGCCAAGATGATGTTCATCATCATCATAGTTGATATTATGCATATTAAAATGGTGTGCCATACAATGTATGTGAGTACAAAACAAGATGGGTGCATGAAAATGGAACCATATTTGTCAATATATTAGCTGTAACGCACGCACTATATACGCAAAAAACGCACAAAAAGTATAAGAGTCAAGCCAGGTCAAAGGGAAACCTGAGGAAAGAAATAAAAGCTGGCTTAATATAAAAGTGTTGGAATGATATATTCTCACAAATAAAAAACATTAAAAGCAGAAGAAGGAGGAGTACGCTTTATTGCATCTTGTGAGATCTTTCATTTTTCTTATAATCATAATTCTAGTCTGTACCGAAACAGTGAAGAGTGTACTTGCTTAGTTTTATAGAAGTAGAATGTAGCCAACAGAAAAACGATTTTTGAGCTCTTGAGTGGATGGAGAGAGGGATAAAGACGGGTCCTAAAGCTCAAGACAAGTAGTTTTCTTACAAAGACAGCAAATACAACAAACTAGCTTTTAATATGCGTTCATAATTTTCTACGCTCAATATATCTTGTTTCTCCGACTCCTTTTCAACCTTTCCTTACGCACACTTCCACTCACAGAGACAAGCAACTACAACAGTTGAGTCTCTCTTTTTCACGCACACACATACAAGCGCTATACTTCACGCACTCTATATTTTACTACAACTCCTTCAACAAACACAACATAATAAAAAGCTGGTAGACAGTAAAGTCTTGTCTTTACCTCATAATTCATCCATCATCAGTTAACGAACACTAGCAAAAAACTCTCTCCTTGAGGCATCAACAGCAAAATAGTACAAGATACATGTGTATATAAAATGAATGACGAGTAGAATATAAAAGTAAAGCTGTAGTTAAGGACAGGGATCGAGTTTTAGATACATGGCAGAAAAAAGTAATTTAAAATATATGCATAGAAACTAAGACATTG
>JAQIXX010002393.1:0-24870 GCA_034700605.1 Willowsia nigromaculata
GTGGGTCTATCAGCGCCAACAATGTGGGAAAAAATGTCAGACCATTTATAATCATAATGATCATTTGCGATTCCATATTGGTGAAAAGTCTGATTAATGCAAGGCCTGCGGCAAGAGATATGCTCAATGAAACAAATTAAGGAGGCGTATTGCAAGTCACAAAGATGATCCAGAAGTGCAGGAGAATTTAAGGAAGAAGGCGAAGCCAAGTTTTGTATCGAAACGGGAACGAAATTGGGAGAGCTACATAATATTTTGTTAATTAGTTTATTACGTAGATGAATCTATTCATCGTAGTTATGCGATTGTCGTGTTTGTCTGTCTGCCCGTCTGTCTGTCCGTCTGTCCGCACGATATCTCGAGAACTGCTTGACCGATTTAGACCAAATTTGGTATGCAAGTTCCTTAGGTCAAGGGGAAGACCTAAATTGATTTTGGGGTCAGTAGGTCAAAGGGGTCAAAGGTCACGGGGTCAAATATCTATCTCGAGAACCGCTTGACCGATTTAAACCAAATTTGCTATGCAGGTTCCGAAGCTCAAAGGAAAGTATACTGTTGATTTTGGGGTCGGTAGGTCAAAGGGGTCAAAGGTCATCGGGTGAAATGTCATAAAACGGGTAGTTTCAACGTTTTTTAAAAGGGGATTATGAGCACGTGGCCATCATAAAGACTATATTTCGTCAGTTGACTCCTTATATCTTTTTAAAACGAGCATTTTTTTCTTAAATGCTTTTCAAAATCATTACAAATCTTTACTCATTACCATCACATTCTTTTCTCTGTACAACAAGAAAGGAGCCAAGAATTCATGGAAGGTTCATCGCCATCTTCTTATCGCAGTCATTTCATCGCCAAATCCAAGCTTATTCAAGTAGGAGGACACAGTTACCTATGACACGTGTCCTTTTCCTCGTGTCATAGGTAACTGTGTCCTCCTACTTGAATAGGCTTGGCCAAATCATTTTATCGTCAAATCCTTTGTATCGCCTAATCATTTCGTTGCCAAGAAAATTACTTAGTATCGCCTAGTACTATTATTGGGTAGTTATTTTTAAATGTTGTTTCCGTGCAATCGGCTTGCAAAGACTACTTAATTTGGCTTTTATACTAGTGTGTTATACTGCATAATGCAATATTTAAAATAGAAAATTGTATATTATGTAAATGTTTCTTAAGACAACTAAAAATAGTACTTGAAATAATGCAGTGGAGATTAAATCTCTTGGCGATGAAATGATGACGATGAAAACGTTGGACACCCAAAGACTGATACACCAACAAACAAACACATACTATATATTTTTAGTGAGAAAATGAACCGAAAATTCATTGAGAGATAAGGTGATTGATTAAATTAAACTGAATTGTGTACATTTTATCTCCATCCTCATCCTATGCATGCTAGTCGGAACCTTTGACCTCTACGTGTTTTGAAACCCAGATTCTCTCAATTTGATTTTTATAAATCCTTTACACAGTAATATTCAGCGTCCAAAGTTGTCCCAGAATTCCAATTTAGAGACCATCTTGTTAAAAGGGGACACAAATATTTGAACATTTTGACTAAAATATCTCCAAATTTATAGCATAAATATTAGCATAAACGGTTTAATGGCTATTGTTGAACACTGTGTTAGCTTCCTGTTGAATGTCTCAGATTTTGCTTTTAATGCTGCAAACGCTTAAAATTGAAGCTTAAAAATGAAAATTTGAAGATATTTTAGTCAAAATATCTAAATATTTCAGTTCCCTTATAACTAAATTGTCTCAAAATTGGTATTCCGGGGCAACTTTGGACGCTAAATATTACTGTGTAAAGGATTTATAAAAATCAAATTGAGATAATGTAGGTTCAAAATACCTAGAGGTCAAGGGTCATGGAGTCATGCTGGGGTCAAAAATATTTTTTCCGGGCAATTCTTGGTGACAGGAAACATGCAATAAGAATTGTACGAAAACAAGACATTTCCGCCTCAAAAATTATATTCCGACACTGGTAATGCTGCTAGAGAAATAAATGTAAAAGAGAGCCAGTTTTCTGCAAGTCACATAAAATGTATATGTAAGATTGAAACGTTTTATAGACATTAAGCACGTGGGGAGGCTAAATATATTCGTTTTGTGACTTTCTGTATGATTTAGGTTTGAAATTTATTCAAGCATGTAAATAAATGTAATGATTTAGCTGCATGATCAGATCATAATTTTCTATGCTGTAGTGCAAAAATAAATTGTATCCAATTCAATTAAATTAATAACCAGCAATAAAATGCAAACTGATGACATAATTGTAGCCATTGTTACTGTAGCCAGCTATAATCACTTGCTCAATCATGCACTCAAATGGTTCCATGCCAAGTCCCACCTCACTGGTGCCAGAGTAGCAACTCTAATCCATTGTTCCATTCATAATCGATCCCTGTTGCTCTTTTAAATCTTCCTAAGCTTTCGAAAAGTCTTTAAGTTGTATTTATCTATCACATATGCTGGAAATAACGAATTATGTATTCGAAATAGGTGTGTATATACTAGCAAGGCATTTAGGATTATGAACCACCGACGAATAGCCTTATATAAAACATTTCGTATATTTCTCTCCGTTGTAGGCTAGTTTATTGTTGTTTGGGTGAAACTTCCAAATGAGTGGAATCAATTGAATTAAATGGAGGAGTCGTTTCACACTTAGGTCCTTATTTCTGAAATTTCATGCGCCCAGTATAATCTGAATATACCTGTTGAAATATTCGTGGAACTCATGTGGAATTAATGTCTTTATCCAAACACTCAAAACATTTTGATCCCATTATTGTTTCTAAGAATAGAAATAATAATTTTTTTCTCATAATATTTTTATGGCTTGAATAATTCCACTTTATATTAATTTCTAACGTGTGATAATTTTTACTGCATGATGGTCAATCAAATTCTTCATTTTAGCATTGGCAATTATTTCTTCAGATTTATAAGTATGTAGCTAGAGCTACTGCGCATACAGACTTGACAACATTCTCCGCTGCAGCGTTTATGAATTTTTAATAAGTTGGAAATAACTTGTATGTGAAAGCACGAGACTTTGGTCTCCTGGAAATGACTCCAAATGTCCAAATGCTCACATCACTTACAAAAATGCCGTTTTTCATGTCAACAGTACGCAATGCTTCTGCTTCATATATTGGTTTGGCTGATTGAGATGTCCTGGATTTGTGGAGGTCAGGACTTTCTTTTTTTAGACATTAGAATTGGAAATATATTTATTAAGACTCATAATTTGTAATGGTATCCAGGGCAGCCAATTATTTTATATTTGAAACCAATTAACCACTAGTGTGTTGTTGCCGCTATTGTAAAGCTAGAGCAGTACATGCAGCTACTCCAGTGAAATAATAAATGACTGTAAAGGGAAGACGCTGATTTTTTTAATGCGTTAGGTATTGTGATTGATACTACAAAAAAATTTCTTCCGCACTGCGTCATAGTTTTTTCCCTTTTCCGCCCGTCTGATCCTTAAAATAAATGACATTTTGTTTTCAGCTGCGCAGGTATACACAAAGGTTAATTGCATTATTCGTCAACGATTTCTGATAACAGATTTTATAGTGATGCTCGCTTGTAACTGTGACGTGTGGTGATTGTTTGGGCTGTACTGTGGAAAATTATTATTTCTTTCAATTACTAGAGAATATAACACTTTATTATTTGAGTGAGAGTGTGGGTGGAGTGATAACTAATTATTACATCTTATCATGTCTAGCCATATCAGTCAGGTAGCTTTTTAGACAATACGAACTCAACTCAACTCAGAATTCCAGGGTCGCCTGAATAAAACACGCTTCCTCTCTGAAATTGGTCAGGCAAGAGCCGCCTCAAACTCTGAAGCCCTCCATAATTGCCTCCCACCATATTTGGACTTCTGGATGATTTTCTGAAACTACTTATCAGCGTCAAGAGTTCTTTCAACAAACCTATCCACAGTTTCTAGTTTTTTTCGCACAAAACTTCCACAATCTTGGAACACATGTGAAGAAGCAAATCCAAAAACCGAAATACAAACGAAGTGGACTGTTGATTTTCCAGCTGCTTGTCTTTTATGAGTGGTTGAAAGTTGTTGATGTATTTCAAAATTATAAGTTCTAAATAATTAAATGTGTTCTGCATGTTTAAATAATTCTGAATAATAATAATTGAAAGCGAAAGACTAATTTTTATGAGCTGATACAGTGCAAGTTCCAGTGCAGCAGTGTTAAAAAACTAGAGATATGATATGATATAATATTATCTCTACTATCATAGTTTTGTAAAAATTTCATCGAACTTATGTTGGAAACGTGTTGGGTTAGCATAATTAAACTTAAAACCCTTTAGTGATGTTGTACTCAGATATTTGTGTAAAAGCGACAAATTGACAGTACCCGTATGACCTGGATGCTTTCTCTTGAAGCATTAACGCAGAATAGACTGAAATGCTCTTCTAAACTTGCCGAGGACTGCAAATAAAAGTTGTAATCTTCTCGAACTTCTTTACTCTTCAATCAGTTTTTCAATAGTACTCCGTTCTCGTTCTGCTCATCGCAAAAGCTCGGCCAGATTTGCTATTTATTTTGTTGGTAAATATAATCACGCGTGTGATATCTTCAACAAGAGTGAAAACACCGTCAAAGTAAAGTCTACCCCTCAAATTCTCAGATCTTTTCAAAAATGGCAGCAGCAGCTCAACCCCTCCCTCCAGTAACAGTAGACATAATTTGTGGAAACTGTGAAATTCCATGTAAGTTAAAAATGCATCTAATTTCGAAAGTTATCCTCATCTGGTTCCCATACTAAGCGAATTCATAATCGAGATCTCAAAACTGTTAATTTTCATAATGATGCGTTTTGTCATAATGTATCAGTTCCAAAATCAGGTATTCTTAGAATATACTTTTCTCATGACATCAAATATTTAAAAAAAAATTATTTGCAACGCTAGAACATTTTACTCCATCATAAAATGCAATCACTTATTTCATAAAGCCATTTTGTATGCGCCAATGTTTTTTTATAGTTTTATGATGACTTTGCAAAGTGAGATCATAATTCAGGTAAAATTATAAAAGTGAGTAATTTTAACCGAGGAAAGTGATTATTTCCCTCCAAACAGGCAAAAAATTTCGTCTCATATTATGTCCTTCATATTAGCTAAGACACACATGGCTCACGTTTGTGAAAAATAAAAAATTCTAGGTTGACTGTTTGTTAAGATATGGATTTATTATATACAAAATGTAAAAAGTATCAGGTTACTTGCTCTGAAATATAAACTGCTATTGTTTTAGTTTCCATTTGCAGTAGCAAAATTGATCTGTCCACTTTATGCCTGAAAAAAGTGTTTCAAAGGAAATAATGATTTAACTAAGCACAGAAAAACGATATGAATGTGGCATTAGCAAGAAACAATTAAAAACCAGAGATTTCCTTAACAAGCATAGACAAATGTATTCAGATCGATAAAAATATAAAGTGTGTGGTCAGCGCAGCCTGAACAAGACCAATTTAAATGCACATACTAGAATCCACACTAGTTCAACGCCCTTTCCAATGCAACCAATGTAAATATTTTTAAAAATAAAAGTTAAGCTGAGCTTTCTTTTCTCAATTGTATTGCCATAGATAAACACAAAAAGTGCGCATTATGCTACAAATGCATACACGAAGGAGGCAAGACCATCAGAAAAGTGATATATAACAAAGAAGTCTGGGAAGAGTATTGTCACAACTTTGGGTACATTTACAGAAAAGAAGATCAATGGCATGATATATGCAGATTGCAAGTTTTGAGGAAACCGGACAAAGATTATAGATATTTAAACAAAACCCGAGGGGTACAACCTAAACGGAAGCCTTTGGAAGTACCTGAAGACAACGACACCACTAACCAGCTTGCGGAAGATCAAGAGGAAGAAGGAGTCCAGGATACCCAGCAACTGGACGAACTTTTGCGAGAGAATCAACTCTTAAAAGCTAAGACAGATGAAAACAACAAACAGGTATCTCATATTTTTATTTCTCTTAAATTGATTCGATTCCCAGAATAGGTTTAATTCTCATACATACAATTCCCAAAAGCTGCATATTTCTATGCGGATAAATTCTCAGAATTCTTCATAAGTTCCTAGACTTTTAATTCGTGTGGGCAGTTAAAAAATATCTTGACACTGACGGAAACTATAGCATTTGGTATTGAATATTAGAAGACGGTATGGAAACATGCCGTAAAAACTTTAAAAAAAGCATAGATACGTTCCAACAAAATGCTAAAGTAAACGGGTGTTTTGGGGAAGACAGACTACATGAAGGTACTTATATTTCATAAATTTGGCTGCATAGAACGGTAATTAGTACACAAATTAAGAGCGTATTGTTTGGGTATTCTGAAGGTAATATGTTTGATATTTTAAAACATGTATAATGTGAAATATTTACATTATATAGGATCATTCCAAAATGTACATACTCACGGCTTTTCATGATATACAGTGCCCAAATTTTTAAAACATTGTACATAAATTCGTGACCCTTGGTATTTCTTGTACATAACCGTATGCCACAAGTTCTTGTATGACCAACAAACTTTACATTCATAGAATGCGTACTTATTACAATCCAAACATTCCTCCATAGTTGAGTGCATTTAAGGATATCCTTTAAATATCGGGGTGTTTCTCCCAACAAGCCTTGTTTCAAGACATTCACGAATTTCTGCAATAATTGTATAGAACTATTGAAAAATTGTCATGCGTGTACTCAAAAAAGATTTAATGGTCACTTGCTACTTTGTAAACATGACTTGTTAAGGGAATTCCTACTTGTGCTCAAGTTTTCCTCTAAATGATCGATTTGGTATTATTTTGCAAGCAAGATATTAATTTGAAGCTGTATGTCAAGTACTTTTCTTCAGAACATTCGCTTCAAATGGTGTATCACGGATATTGAGATACTGCTTCAAGACGGTTTCTGACGTGTTCGGAGTGCATGCTAAAGCTTGGAGCAGTCATTGAATGCATTTAAAATATGATCTAGCATATTTTCTCACCCACTTAATAGAACAAGTTCCATTGAGACATAAATACCAAATGAAACTTCTGAATTAACCCGTGTAATTTGAAAATAAAAATGTTTGATACTGAAAATGAGCATGTATTTGATAATACTGTATCTCAAAATGTTTCCCCCAAAGAGTTGTAAGTTCCCATCCCAAGTTTACTTCCGCCATCGTACATAAAGGCAAATCGTTCAAAAAGATTAGCAGTGGGCTTCCATATATTTGAGGGCAACATTCGAAATTGCATACATTTGATTATTAACAAAGTTATAATTAATTATCGACCATGGGAATTTCGAGCTCATACCATTCGATAGTAGCTTTGCTAATTTAATTGAATGTCATTTTCCGAGGACTGAGCTGTTATGTATAATATGTAGGAAAGAGAAATTGAGTTAATACTATAGATAAACTGATAGCTAAAATGAATGTGGGCATGTGCTACATTATATTGCCGGCTTGGCTGGAAACGTAAAACTACATAAATCATGAAAATAAGCATGCAAAGGACAATTTTGTGACCGAGATTAATATTTTCATACTTTTCGTCTCAAAACCTTCTGAACATTGTGAAATATCCGCTCCTTGGCGTTTATGAAAAAGATCCTCATTTTTTATTGCAAATGGCAGAGTTTGCAATGGATTAGAATACATCCATTCAGTAGCGGAATAATATACAGTGCAGATTAGGCATTGCTGTGAAAACTTATGCTCGACATAAATAATGTTTACAGTTTACAGACTTAGACAAAAATGTCGTATGTAGAAAGCTGCGTTCAGTAAGAATATTGGGGATTGAAATTTCCTCAAATACTTTGGAATTCAACATTTGCAAAAAACGGCTTCATGTCATCTTATTAGCTGTATGCACATCAGTGTCAAACAATCCAATATCTTATAACCAGACACGCCCAAAAAAGTACAAGTATGATTTTGTGACTATCACAAAAAATTGTACCCTGCGTGCCTAGAATCTTTTGCTATGGACCTGCGATACAATAATACTAGCTTTAATGTTAAGTTTTAATGAAGGAACAGGCGATCTCTTAAGAATTTAGGAGAATTATGCACGCCAGATACATTTTGTCAATTTGCAAAAATGTTATTGAATAATTCTCTTGTACGAATGATACATATAAAATAGGAAATTCATTCTAGGAAATAGGTTTCCTGGCGAAACCTTTTTTTCTCAAATGCATTCTATGACAATTCTTATTTTACAACTTTAGTTTTAGGAATATGTACGTTCTCGAAAGTATTTTGTTGGAATTTCCCAAATACGGCAGAATATTTACACAAAGCTCGTTTGATTTTTTTTTAGATTGCTGAAAACAATAAGCAAATTGTGGAGTTGGAAAAATTCAGGGCTCAAACTATCGAAAATGAAAAAGCTAAAACCAAAACAAAATTTGAAATTTGCAATCTCCAGATTGAAGCAGATTACTGGAGTAAGAAGGTTGAGGCAGCGTATAAATATGTTCGCATGGATCAAACGGCCTTCAGAAAATGCAAACGAGAAAGTACGTATGGAGAAACTGAGCCAATGACAATTTTGGAAATGATAATAGAGCTGTCAAAACTTGGAAAAATTGTAACGGAACAGGATACCTTTCTTGATTTGGGAAGCGGGGTGGGAACTGTGGCATTGTTGTTTGCAGCAATGACTAATTGTGGAAACTCTGTCGGAATCGAAAAAGAAAAGAATAGATTTGATTTTTCAAACGTATGCATACATAGCTTGAAAACACTACGACATTTCAATGATCATCAAAATGATAAGCACAATATTTTATTAAATGCTCTTTGCTCTCTATTTTCAGCCACTGAAGGACTACTTCACCCGCACATTAGAAACTGATGGAAAAGAACTCGGCCCAGTTATCTTTCATCATGGATCATTTGTTGATAAAATTTACAAACCCGTTATAAAAAAAGCCACAATTATATTTTGTAATAACATGGTATTTAGCTCCGGTTTAAATAATGAAATCAAAAATTTGTTATGCGAGTTGGAAAATGGGACCTACATCATCTCAACAGAACAATTTGCAAACAGAAGGGAAAATTCTAGGGTTTCTGAAAATTGCATTAAGTTGATAACAGAATGTAATGGGTTATTTTCCTGGAGTGGCAACAAAGCCAAGTACTACATCCAAAAAGTTGAAAAAAAGTAAATTTTCATGATTTATCAAAAAATAGAGTAAGGTTTCGGTATGTTTATGATATAATTTGGTACAGGTCATCAGTAATTACTTAACAATTAACAAAAGTGTAATAATAATATTTGTATCGCTAATTAAATTATGTTATGCAAATGTAATCAGGTTTGAATGTTTGAATTAAATTATTATAATCATGGCTGCTGATACGGTAGGTAATTAATGAGTCATACTTATAATTAATTAAAGTTAAAAACCTACTTTTGTAAACAACAAGAAGAAACCAATCTGTAATCCAAATTATATAATACTCAAGCAAATACAATTTTATGTACATCGTCTTTCCGTTAGATAGCATATAGGAATGAGTCTGCTGAGTGTAGGATAGAATTTGACCATTTCTTTGATACTAACTCTTCTTTACTTTTTCTTAACGAAAGATAATCATTTCACAATAGTTTGAAGAGTGTTTAATTAAGTTGGGGGTCTCAACCTTTAAAGACGAGGTGAGACTGAAATTAATCGTTTGATAAAGTTAGCAATTACATAATGAATTTTGCTTTTATATCCTCTCTTATGTCAGTTTAGGCTTTTGAGCAGCCAAAATTTGTTTGGGTTATGAATATGTTATCTAAGTTACTTCCAATTAGTAGCACAGTTTTATTTAATAAAGTCAAGTTCAAGTGACTAACTATTGTTACTTATGAAAAACCGCTTATGAAAAACGGCTTATGAAATGATGACTTTGTAAGTGTTTAAACTACCTAATATACGGGTTAACTAATAGGTAAAAAATAAATTCTTCTCTTGCTAAAGATCAGGAGACCCAATCATACTTACAAATGTTTTTAGAATTTTCTTTATGAAAGCAAGCAAATTCATTTTCCCATGGATGCCTTAAGTTGAAGGTTATCATACAAACGATTACTCTGACCTAAAAGACTGGTTATGGTAGAGATTTCATTCCCGTTTGAGAAGCTGATATTCCCAAATACAGAAAAATGCTTTTGGGGCAGTGCCAGCCAACATACTGAAATATGATAAAGTCTTGGATTTTCAACCAGAAATGTCCTACTGAACAGGGGCGCAGGGAGGGGGGGTCTCAAATGCTCCCCTTGGACTTTGGAGAAACTTTTTAAGAATACATGCACATAAATATTTTGCAAGAAAATTGCATACTATTCAATTTTTCTGTACAATATGGTTAAAGTTTGCTTCAAAACAAGAATATTTGCATGATACGACATAAATTTTAAAATCAAACTTTGAAAAACCATGCAAACAACAACACTCGTAAAAAATGGTATACTATTTCACTAATTTCTGTATAACATAGTTGGAGTTTTTTTCAAAAATAAGATATTTGCATGCAGTTTCATGCAGCATTCAAAAATATTTACAAAAGCCTGGAGTGGTATCGAGAAATTTGCATCTTAGAATCATAATCTCTAAAGCAAACATCGTCTTCTCATTAATGATCCCTCATGTACTGAAATGTAGCCAAAACCACCATCTAGGTATTTTCTTAAACATTTAGTACCAGGGGTACCTTAACTTGACCAATGCGCACATTGTAACACATTATGTTAAACTGCTACATAATTTTTTTTTAGCTTGCCCCTCCCTGCCAGAAAGTGTGGCTGCGCCACTGTACTGAGCGTGCGAAGGTAACAAATTTCTCTTAAAACTGGTATATTTACTTATGCGTACAGTCTATCTATCGTGAGTTGATGATTAGTCACATGTGCATTTCGTAGAAGAACCAAAGGATGAGATGACAAAAATTGATTGAACAATAAAAAACTATGAAGCAAACGGGTTTAAAATTAATACAAAGATATGGAATTCATGATGCATGTTTAAAGATAAATCTCAAAGTTCATTTAAATGTTGCAAATATGCTGTAAATGTAACCGGTTTCTTGATTCTTTAAATTCTTAGGGTACTTATTGTATTTAAACGCAATGTACAGAAGCTAATGCGATTGACTAATGCATATAGAGCTGCAACTGTTCAATGCATGAAATAAGAGCAGGGTTTGCTTAACATTAACACCCGCGTTTGTCGCTGTAATATTTCTCCACTTGAACGAAGTGGAAGATCATTTTCCAGAGAAACAACTAAAGTAAGACATATAAGAGGGGGTGGGTAAAATATAATCGCAAAATAAATCACAATTCCTCCATCAGTTTACATTCACGCCCTTCCATAACGACTTACAAGACAAGAGGAGGAATTGTGGAGCGATGGAGGGAACCAGAGGAATTGACTTTGCTTTTCTCCAAATTAAAAACTGTCACATCATTACAGGGTTTTACGCATAGAATACATTTAAATTTTTCCCCCCCTCAATTGACAAGCTCATTTTATTAAGAGTCACTTTAAAATTATACACTTGTGCCGCATTCCATTCCAAATATGTTCCAAAGAGAACCCTCCTTCCGACGCCAAATCGTCATTCATCTTGTGCTTCTTTGGACAGTTCCTCCAAACGCATTCTCATGCACCGCTCGCGGATCACAAATCTCCAGACAGTCCACCGACTGGGACTGGATCTGGGCGTAGTGGTTGTTGGAAGTTCCACCCTCTCGAATTGAATAACTTATTTTCCGTCGCACCCAGTAGGTCCATCATCCACGTGGACATGAAGCACGTCCTCCAATCAGCGATGAGCTCAAGGACCCCGTGATGAGTAGATTTGCCATTATGGCGGTTAGTCGCTTTGAACATCAATGGTCGCATGAGAGCTATGCTGTTCCTGGAGAGCTTTTCCGAAGCATCAGGGGGCAAAATCACTGCAAAAAATAATCGATGATAAGCGTATATCCATTATCTTCAAAAATTAAAAGTATAGTACCTTTCTCTCCAGCCTTCATGACATCTGGATTCCTCCAAGTGCCTTGCTGACAGGACCCGATAACTTTCTGAGAACCTGCCAATCAGCGTATTGAAAAGCAGATCAAGACGGTCTGTCATGCCCACTTCATTGCTCCGAACTCTTTGAGGTCCAACTAAAGGAGAACGTGAAATTCATCATGACAGCGTCTCGCTCACTCTCCATCTGGAAATCCTCACCGTCACTCTCCGTCATCTCCTCGTTCAAGTCGTCCAAGTCCATATCTGACTCCCCAGCAGCGTTTGCATCCTGTCGGCGGTTTGGCTCCTCCTCACTCATTCCTCACTTGCTCGAAAGTGCAAGAATATGACAACTTCCCGAGCGTTCTCTCAGAAAACTTAGTAAAATAGATGGTGATAGATTTTCACTAATCAATTTGGATTAATTTTGAAGTTTTGAACTGCAATAATTTTGACCTGATTCTGTCCGGTCAATAATAAAAATGGTTATATGTGTGGCTGTGGGTTTTTGCACATTTTTTGCCAATTCATATCAACTGACGCCTTGAGCTTCCATAACACGTGCTCTCAGCTGTGTAGATTTTCGGTTCTCTCGCCATGAAATGGGGTCTCTGTTTAGTTGTCCATTGGTGGAGGTGATGCCTTTCGAACAGTTGATTTTAAAAGCTGGTTTGGTCAACTGAAGCTTTCTTGAACGAACAAAGGTCTCACATAGTCCAAGGGACAAGGACAGAATGGATTGGTGATCTCCTCAGAAGAGAAGTGCAAGTGGGAAACCGGCTGTTCATGTGTTTTCTTGAAGAAGGGAACATTCACTCAATTTGTTATCAAATTTATGACGAATAATTTAACTTTATGCTTTAGATCGGTGATGAGATTAATCTTGATTAATTTCTGTTCCAATATTTATGAACAGCCCCATGAGTTTAGTCCTCCGAGAGATTTTGGTGTGGGCTTGGTTAAAAAATGTAAACAAACAATTGGAATGCCCATTAAAATTAGTCAGTTAAATTTAATCTGCCTGCAAATGATTTAATCAAGTCTTCACTGCCTTTCCAGAGATTATGGTGAACAGAAGACTGCTCATGAAAATATCCTACATTGGGACTAATTACCGGTAAGACAAATAATTAAAATCTTGTGCAGCCGCTGTCATTATAATTTTTTGTCCATGTCAATTAATTAGTAGCTTGCTCTTCAATTAACTTGACACTCCTTTAATTGCAGGTAGCAGTGTCGAAAAATTCTCTCTCCAAATGAGCACCTGATTTGGACTCCATCTCGAATTCGGATAGCAGAAGGAGGTGGGCATCGAAAGGCTCCTGATTTTCATTTCCAGTTGGACCGACACCAAAATTCACGCTCTCGAGAGTACTGCTATCTTTGACCTCTATACTGACAAAGGTAACCTATCGTTTAATGAAACTCTGATGACCTCACGTCAACCACTGGCCACTATGTAAGTTCTCTCTAATTTTTCTTTCAGAGTTCAAAAATGTAGGAGTTCTCTACTGTCACTGTCCCGAGATCATTTACCAGCATCTCAACGTCTTCCTGGATAAGGTGGGACATCCGACATCCGAGTCAAGCGGATAGTGGAAGTCAACCAAGATTTAAATTGTCGACGACCCTCCTCCGGCCTCTACGAGCCGTGCTGCCTTGCAATTCTCAACTAGCATTTCGACAGCTTCCAATTCCCCTACCAGCGCCAGTTTTCCACCGCCACAGCCATTCGAGAGCTTGAACAAAGTGGAGGTGATCCCAAGTCCTTTTGATATCCCTGCAGTTCGAAACGCCTGCAATATCTTGGGGGAACATGACTTCTCAAATTTTATGACAAGCACTAAAGATCTGGTGCTCGAAGAGAAGAGAGTGAAAGAAATTAAAGGATTTTCCTTTTCGTTGGAGAGGATACCCCACAGGAATTCCGAGGTGCGTAGAGAAGAAGGGCCTAAAGGACCTCACGACATCTACACTTTTACTGTTGAAGGGAGTGGCTTTCTGAGGAGACAGGAACGTCGCATGGTAGGTGTCTCATTATCATTTGGATGCTGAAAAATCCGAAGGAACATAACTGGAACCCCAAAGGTCGAGCTGCAGGTCCTCACGGTCTCCATTTGAATCAGATCAACTACTCCAATTTGGAGGTGCTTCAGGGGCAACTTGTCTTCAATCTCAATTAAACCAATGGAGAGTAAAAGTGAGGAGTCATCATCAGACAACTGCAACTCCTCCAAAATCCTGTCAAGATGAAGCTCCTCCAAAAGCTGGTGGAGTAGAAACAGAAAGCATCGGAAATACATAAAAAGAAGCACAAGAGGAGAAGGAGTGATTCCAGTTCCTCCAGGGATTCAGACCCTTCAAGAAAGTTGGACAAATCAACGATCGACAAGTTACTCGCAGAGAAAATTAGTGCATTAAAAAAGGAGAAGTCTGTCACGTTAGATCAAGTTTTAAGGTGATTCATAAGCGAATTACACTTTTGGATTAACTTTCAAATCAAATGATTAGTGGTTAGCTAAATTAATTAGTGGGGCTAATTTATGTTCAATTTTTTGATAGGTAGTGGATTGACAAGACACGAAGAACATGCTGCAAGGAAAGGACAAAACGAGTTCGAGATGTGTTCGAGAGCAGTACCTCCAATCAACAGTTTTTCTCGAGAAAACTTTCTCCTTTCTCTTAATTTGTTGTTAAATGTTTTGGAAAAATCTGTAATTAGTTATTGTCAATATTTTTTATACAAAATCATATTGATTGATAAGGGGGATAAAGTCGTGCTTTTATATCCCGACATATAATTAACTGCTTGTGTGTCAAGTGCAAAACAAAAACGATTCGGAACAATTCACACCGCATGTTTTTGACTAGGAATAAACCTAAAAGTCTCAAGTGGTCCCAGTTATTTGAAATGGCAGCAAGGGAAGGAATATTATCAGTTTTTTATGTAGAATCCCATCAGTAATCAATTTTTAATCTTAAGTTGGTAGTAAAGTATACAGAAAGGTAACCGTGAACTTCACTTACCCCAAAAACAAGACCTTCCCACGCATTTTTCTCATCGACGGAGGGGGGAAACGGGAAACAAGTTTTTCTCCCGCAAGCATTACTGCTAACTCCGGATACATAAATTCACCAAATAAAATTATATTTTTAGACATTGCCATCGGTACTCCTGATTTTTTAAATGTGTGAAAGTTCATAAGAGATTTTCAGCCATTATTGGGAAATAATTATTAATGTTTGTAAAACAAATGAAAAAACTTTTTGGCTTTCTCTCTATTCGCCCCTTCGCACCATACACTGATTTTATAAACAACTTTAGAGAATTCTTGCAAAAAATATTGTAATGGTCAATGACTGCCTTGTTGCAAATGGCAGCTAATTATTTAATTTTTGAAATATTTCTATGACTACTTGTAAACTATAGTTTATGGTGAATAATCTACATTTGAAAAATATGTGTAAAAATAGGGTTTTAATGGGCGAGATTTGAATTTAAATACAATTCGGTTAAAAGTTCGTAAAATAAGTAACTAAACCTAAAAATTTTTAATGTACTTTGAAAAAGGTATATGAATGAAGTACAACCCTTCAGTGTTTAATGTGTCTTAACATTCCAAAAGTGAGGAAATTTACTTAATATAATGCATATTTTTCTGTGGGTGATTTTTTAAAAATAACATCGTCACATTACACATTTTGGATGACATTGTTTGAAAGTGTGTTCAATTTTTTGAAGTTTTTAACCTGATTAGCTGAAACGGTTTAAAGGATGCTGAAGGCAAACCTGTTCACTTCTCATAGCATGCTTTCCATTTTGCTACAAATACAGAGAACGCTTAATAATAAGGTCTGAAGAATGAAAGTTTGGTATCTTTTAATCAAAATATTTATATATTTCAGTCTGCTTTGAACATATAGGACTCAAAATTGGGATTCCATTGCAACTTTTGATGCTAGATGTTTTGGTTTAAACCGATTTTAATAAAAAATTGAAATCATGATGATTTTGAAATCATTAAGGTTTAACGCTCATTGTGGAGTACTGGTATCAAAAATATTTTTCCTTTCTTGCAAATGACCACAGGTATTTATGTCACAACACGTTTTTGCATTGGTGGATATTGTACCTAAGTATGTCTATATGTAAAAAATAATCCACACCAAAAACTTAAATTGTATCATTGGTTATATGTGATATGTAACAAAAGCCTACTTGCTTAGTTTAGAGTGTAATCGACCTATATTTACGAAAGATGTTTGCATGCAAAGCAGAAAACAATAAAGTTTGCATTTTTTCTTGTTTTGACATATTCTAAAAGCCATTTACTGCAATAAAACTTTAAATTCTTTGTAATAGGTTGTAGTTTTTGCGCTAAGACAATACAGTAGGCCAAATGAAGCGAATAACATTTAAGCCCAAGCTTCTGTGAACAACCAATTTTTGTAGAAATCTGCCAAAGATGCTCCTACGATAACCTGTGACGTTTGTCCAATAGAACTAACAGAAACTAAAATGTTAGTTCATGAAACATACTCTAAGTAGCAAGAATCTTGAAAAGTTTAGCTTGATTGGACAAATACGTAACAAATACTATAAGAAATTTTGGTTAAATTAATCACTAAGTAGCTACTACTGCTGCTTTAGATTTTATTTTAGTGCTTCTGAGGAATATTCCACTCAATACAAAATAAACATGCCTCGTTTAACAAGATACCTTACAATTTTTGTATTACGTCAATTCTGCAAAATTAAAATTTAAAGAAAATACGCATGTGTAAATTATAAAGAAAATTAGTAATCTTTGAAGCTTGTATCTTTTGTCCAGATTTACAATAGAAATTCAAAGAGCTCAGAAAACTAAAGCTACAAATATCAGCATATCATTTTAAAATTCATACTTAATGTTGTATATCTATTCATAATACTTTTCCTACATTTTCAAATAAAACACTATATGCCTTTCCTTTGTTTTGCTCATTCTCAAGCCGTGTACAAGATGAACTATCTTTCTTTCTTGGTCCAAATTTTCAAAAGGAAAGTTGATACTACGATTATTGATAACATTATTTTATTAGATCTTTAAGCAAACTGCCAAATACTGAAGAAACAACTAATACTATTATATTTATTCCTATACTATTATATACTGCAACCGCTGGACCATAAATATGTCAGATAAAAAGAAAAAGAATGAATGATACAAGAAATTTGTAATCATTTATTATTGTTAACGCTATGGGTTCTATGGAATAAAGCGGAAATTTCTAAATTCGACTTTCTTTTTTCTGATAAGTTAACCAAACAAAGAATGTTGGGTAAATTAGTTCTCAATTCGCTCCATTGCTGAATATTCCATTCTTATTTGATAAGTCTTCTCTCTTACTAGGTCAAATCAACTTCCAAATGATGATATTATTCATTTCAACGATGCATGATAATCTAGTTTTTCACTTGATGTGGTAACTTTTTGGAACTAGCTTTCCTACTTCTTCCTATTGTCTCGTATAAAACACAGCAAACTTTTAACATAATAAAGTTAAGACTAAATTTTATCAGCTATACATACGACGTGCTAAAATTACTCAGCTCGGCAAATGATAATCAAACTAGATCTAAATTTGTATATTCGTTCTAAAAATAGCTTTCATGGTAAAGTCAACAAAAGAAACATTAAGGAATTAACTAAATTTTTTCAGAACATGAAAGATAAACTAGTTTATTCAAATCTACTGAAACCAACAAAGAAAATTTAAAGTTGGAATTTTCACAAAAAATTGAACAAAATTACTCAAACTACTTCGGTTTTTCCTTAAACTCAACTTTTACATTTTAAGGACAACTTCCTAAGTATAGTTTAGCGTTCCTACAACCAGTTATTCTAGCATTATTAGTTAAAACAAATATACATAAGCAAACCAGTGAAAAGTAAAAGTTGTTGAGATTATCTCACATCATGGATTTTCCATCTGTTATCCAAACAAAATTCTGTCGTATATTTTAAGTACATGTCGCAGTATTTAGAGAAAAACAGCAACTAATTCTTGTTTCAACAAAAAGAAATAATTTTTAATCGTTCTATTTCATAAAGTTGTCACTTCCAATTTCCGAACTCTTTATGCTTCACCAACTGAAGAAACTTCATTGGTATTTCAATATTAAAATTTATTTTCGCTTTTGTAGCTGTATTTTTATTAACTCCGATGAATTACAGTGTGGAAGAAGCGCAACTTTGCTCGTTCGGTGATGAAATGTATAAATGTTTCATCAACGAGTTAATATGAAATTATGATAAGTATTTAATATGCACTATTCGTATATTTGTTTATGATTGCATATTTCATGGACTTATGTTTTTCATGAAAACATGTAAATGATTTATCTTATTTCTTTTAAATAAATGAATGAATTATCATGCCATCTATATTGATGTATTTCTTGCGTATGTTTTACTGAAAGGTATAATGTTCATGCGTCATATAACCTCATCTGGAAAGTGAAAACAATATTACATGGCTAAGTAACAAAAAAACTAATCATGGAGTAACATATTTCTTTATCTAAGCTTGGACTAGATTTCAGTTATTACGTAGACGAATGATAGATGACAAATTTGTTCTACAGTTGTTGTGTTCGTCTATCTATGCGTTTGTCGGCCGGATATCTCGAGGACCACTTGAATGATTTGTACCAAATTAAGTAAAGTTACGCATTATATTAACAATATTAAATATTCACTAATTTTCTGTAGCAATGGCAGGTTTCCTTGGTAAAGTTTGTTCACAAAGTTAATGCTGGTTCAATCAAATTCTATCCCTTATGCAGTACTAAAAGTGAATTTCCCAAGAATCATTTTGATCCTAATTATTATATTGATTAGCATAAATCTGATCTATTTCTATCTAGAATGAGTAGGTGCTTTCTTGAATAGGCTTTTACAATACTGACGTAAAAGCAAAGCTTTCTAGTTGTTGCGAATGCTAAATGTATTTTTTCAGGAAAACACCGCAGAGAAATGTTGCAACATACCACACATTTTTGCTAAGGGCTTTGTTGTGCTGGTTTTTGGATTGCTCCAAATTGGCTCCGGATTTCACCGATGTAGACTTTTCGTTTGCCCCATTCGGACGAAATTGGTTTCACCAAAATAGACTTAGTGTCACCAAATCGGTATTTCCCCAACCTGTCGTAAAATTGGTTGTCTGAATAATTTTGGTTATTCACGGTTTTATTTCAAGCTCATAAAGTGATATTTACAGCACTGCATATTCAGGTGTCATCCTGAATGCTATTTTGAGAATTTTTGGAAGCGCCACGAGGTCTCGTCCAAACCCTTCAAATACTCAATATGTCATTTTATATATGAATAAGGAAACTACAGTTTCCCGGAGATTTGAAATGCTTTTGAACACAATACGCTTAAGAAAAATATAGTACCCCATACCGGTGATCATGCTACTTTAAGTTTTGTCGATTTACGTGGGGTCACTTGCGATTTATATGATTATTTCCTTGTCAAATCTAACTGAGATAGTATCTTTTTGGTTATGGGGCAAACATAAGACGATGGAACGTGATATTCTCAGCGGTCAATCAATCGCATTTGACCCAATCCGGAAGTTATAAGCGACCACTATACTTATTTCATCGGCCACGTGTAAACCACATGCAAAATTGTGCCCCATGTTAGTGCATAACCTCCAGTACTCAAAAAAAGGTAATTTGACCTGAAAATCTGAGAAAATATTCATGAAGTATTAGAAAAAGTTAAAACGTTAATTTTAGTTTTTCCGGTCATATGAAGATCTGGGCAAAATTGCTGTAGCTTTCCCGCACCTTCGCTTTTATGGAGCAAATCTTTACCACAATATTCTACTAAAGCTTCATTTCCTTGTACTCATAACTATATACATTTTTAACATGGCTGTACAAAGCAAATAAAATTGTTTGCCCGTACAACATGACGTTTCAATTCCATATAAACTGGCAGTCTTAAATGAAATCACTTAACTGAAGAAGTCGCTGTGGTAAGGTTGCAGCTTAACTTGTACTAGTATAGGAAAGCACTTGAGTGAAAAAACGCATGGGTTTCATGAAATGAGATATTCTGAAACCCATTAAGAATTAACCTGAACAAGGTGCACTTTTGTTGGTTATCATATGTTGCGGATATCTAAACAACAAACAACTAATTGGACAGTCATATGGGCAACCAAGGCTTGTTAGTCTATCGTCATGTCAACTTTGGATTGCCTGAATGCTTATAATTTAATTAAAAGTTAGTTGCAAATTACATTAAGATGTGTATATAATTTTAGTGAGCAAAAATTCGTATTGAAGATTTTGTTAAGCTGATAGCTGGAATAAAAAACTTTGAAAGTTTTAGTAAGTTTTGAGCATATATTCCAATCGTGTAGACTAAGTTGTCATATGAGTAGTGGTTCAGGAAAACTGAATAAAAATGGCAGATTGCCACCCCGATAACGAGAGTACAAGTGCAGTTTGTGATAAATGTAAAAGTGGTAAGTGGTCCATAAATCCATTGTTTAATGTTATGCAACAATGTTAACTTATTAAGATGAAAGGTGAATTCACAATTTGAAATTTTCATTCCTGTTACAGAATATAACCACTGTCCTCTTTGCGGCAAGTGCTTGCAACCACCAGCAAGGTCAAATCGGTCGGCACGTTTTAAACAATGGGAAGCCTACTGCAAAAAGTTTAAGTTTCCTTACGACCCGGATGATAAAATGCACGATGAATGCCGTTTATACGTTTTGCAAAACGGCACAGACTACCGGCTCAAAAGAGATAAGCCTGGCCCGGTCCCAAAAAGAAAAGCCGAAGATATAACTTCCCCCAGTTCTTGTTCTCGTCCCCCAAAGAAGAAAAGAAAGAAGGCGAAATTGAATTTAATGGTTGAGACTGAAGAAAATGTTAGTTGTGTTGCTGTATCTCATGAAAACATCATTCAAAACCTTGAAAATCAAATTGAGGAAATCCGAAAAGAAAAGGACGCTGAGCATAATAAAAATAAAGAATTTGCTGAGAAGGTTAAAAAATTAACTGCGGACTTGGAATTAGCAAAACAACAGGTAATTTTTTGAAGAGTCATAGAAATATTTTGCAATCAAAACTAATGCAAAACCAATCAAACGATATTGTTTTCTATTTTTTGTAGTTAAATGCAAAGGACAACACAATCAACTGTCAAACCGAAATGCTCAAGGAACATCATTTCTTTAACCCGAACCATCTTGGAGACACAGCAGAACATTGGGAAACTTTAATAGAGGAAGTTTGTGACGTTTCCCGAAAAAAACTTAAGGCAAACGGAAGAGAATTTGGATACGGCGAGGCAAATTGCAGAACGATTTTGGAAATATTGCAAAAACTCCATGACTTACACGAGAGAGGCATCAAATCCAGTGATAGGTTTATTGATCTTGGATGTGGCGTGGGAAATGTCACTCTATTAATTGCAGGAGCAACTGTCTGCAAAGAATCGATTGGAATAGAAATTGACGAAAATAGATTTAAATATGCACTGGTATGCAATTTTTGGCTTTGTTTTAGTAACCAAACTTTAATTGTCTCATTCAGTTGATATTTGAAAACACATTTAATTATCTTTTTCCAGGAAGCAAAACAAAGCCTACAAAACAATCTTGAAGAAAAAGGATATAAACTTGGAGCAGCTAAGATTTTTAAAGGAGATTTTTTGCAAACACGGTTCAGAAATATAATACAAAAGTGTACCATAATCTTTTGTAACAACCTACTTTTTGAACCATCCACAAACGACGACCTCAAGACCAAAATATTTAACGAAATGGCTGATGGCACCATAATAATCTCTTTAGTGCCATTTGCCGATGCAAGACCGTCGAAGAGAAGTAATAACCCAGTCAAGACTCTCTTTAAGCACATGGGTGGTGTGGACTGGACAGACACAAAAAATCCATTTTATGTTTAAGTGATAAATAAGTAATGTAAAAATAGTGTTCTCTTGTTAATCTAATTGATCAAAACTAACTGAAGTTTAAAAACTGTGCTGGAATAATGGTCTAGTTTCATGTTGATATATTTGTTTTCTGCCTTCAAAGTTGTGGTTATGTGAGCATTTGATTATCCTAGTGATTGTTTTAGCACATTTTCTAAAAGCTTACTTGAAACTTTCAGAAAAAAAATCAGCTTATGTTAATAAAGACGAAATATTCGACAAGTGACACAAGCAAAGTATTTGCAACAAACCGTTACCAAATAATGGAAATCCAAGTATGAATATTATACTCTTGCATTCGAAAGAAAAACTAACAGTGTAAAAAGTGGCAAGAGAGTTTCAAACAAAGTAAAGACAGGACTTAGTTAAAAACAAACGAATCCACACTGGGTAGAAACCATACGTTTGCAGCAGAAATCATTCTGCCAATCCCGTGCCCTTATAAGACATCAAATGTTGCATACGGGGGGAAAAGTTGAAGTGCACATAATGTCAAAGTAAGTTTTCCCAAAAGAGAATTTAACAAGGCGCTTGAAAATGCATACTGGAGAGAAGTCGTGTTTATGTGAGGAATGCAACGTATATCATCTGCAGAACAATCCAACTAGACAAGCTTCAAAGAAACGCATTCTGAAGGTATCTCCAAAAAACAAGACAAAGTGAGCATAAGCGAATGCATTCAGATCGACTTATGTGACGGGTGCGGCAAACACTGCAACAACAAAATAGTACTAAATATACATCAGACAACACACACTGGTGAACAGTCTTTCCAATTCAACTTTTGTGATAAGTAATTTACTATCGAATTAACGCAAGACACACTCATTCATAGCCACTGGGATTAAAAGCAACAGAAACGATTGATTCGCAACGAGTGTATGTGCGTGTGTACGGTAAAGTGAACCCAAGAATTAAAAAAGGCCAAAATTAAGGTTTTATTCATTCAGAGGCAGCATTATAATATGAAATGGTACAAGCTATTTAAGTAGACATTAAGCGCTATGCCATAAGGATTATGTTTAAAATGTTGGACAGTTTTGATAATTTTTAAATCCTGTCGGCTCGTTCAAAGAGGTTTAGTTGTGTAGGTAGGTGTTTCTGTATATTTGTTAATATTGTCATCATGATAATGGAAAGACGTGTTGTCCTTTATAATTTATAAGTTTAAGTTACTTTCTAAGTTTGAGAAGTAATGCGTGAGGCTGAGGTCAAACTGTGCCCTAAAGACTGCGCCGCAGAATTTTAAAATTCCTGACAGACTTTGCAATATCAGTCTTATCAAAACATTTCTCGATATACATACACAATTATTTTGTCTTATAGTATGATGAATATAATGAACCTTTAAAGTACGCGCACTGGTCCACAACCATGTTTTTAGAGAGAAGTAAAATTATGAAAACGGGTGAGAATGGCACAAATGATTATGACTAGCTCACGCTCTTCTTAAATTCAATTAAAAATTTCAAATGTATACATATAAGGTTAAAGATAAATGTAGTGGAAAGCGACAACAGCACTGTATTATTTACGTAATGAACTGATGCACTGTACAGTTGAAATAATAATGATGTTCATCATAAGTCGTTTGACAAGCAAATGTTTTGTTACATAAATTTTGGATTGTTCATTCCTCAATCACATGCATACCTACATAGATAAAATATATTAATGTGTTTACCACCTTAAACTTTGTGCCGAACAAATAAATTAGTGTTACATTTTGACTGTTATTGTTTCCTTTGATATAGTATTGCTATATTTGTCATAAGTATGAATTTATTAATTCTTGGATAATAATTTACTGTGGAGATCTGGGAAATCACTGATGTATAAAATAATTTGACAAAAATGTTAATAAAATATTTGCTAAATTAAATTTTCAAGGAAAAAATTTCCAAAATTGATCTGGTACTGGAAAAAAAAATCGGTGATGTTTAATTTAGGGTTTGGACTCAAAGTCACTGGAGCACAACGGGCAAACAGAAACATACAAGCAGATGTGAGTTACGAGTTTGCGCTGCGTTTGGGAATTTTTTCATGGTTTTTTACAGAAATTAGGGACGCAAAAAAGATTAAACCGTCCAGTTCACTTTGCATTTATAGCATATCAACTAAATAGCGGGATAAGTAGGAGAGTAGAATGGTAATCATCATAATATGCGTTCGGTCATTTGATTCAAATACTTTCATTCAACTAGAGCCGCCAGCGGTTTTCCTAAAGATACCGGTTCTAGTACAATTTGTACTTACATAGTAGTATATGTTTGTTATTCATCATGGGCATTAGCATCAGTTATTCATCATGGGCATTAGCATCAGTTATTCATCATGGGCTTTAGTACTCCATTTTTAACATGGGAAATAGGACTATTTTTTCAGCATGGGCGTTAACACTTGTAACTCAGCATGGGCATTAGCATATGTAATTCAGCATTGTCTTAAGCATTTAAAATTCAGCTTGGGATTTGTTATTTTTTATGAGAGTTTGCAATAATGCCAGTCTTTAGCATTACTTCATGGGTTTTATTATAGCATTCATGCCGTTAAGCATGGTTTGTGTGAGTTTAGCATTGCAACTGTGTGAGTTTAGCATTGCAATTGTGTGAGTTTAGCATTGCAAGTGTGTGAGTTAAGCATAGCAATTGTGTGAGTTTAGCATTGCAAGTGTGTGAGTTTAGCATTGCAACTGTGTGAGTTTAGCATTGCAACTGTGTGAGTTTAGCATTGCAACTGTGTGAGTTTAGCATTGCAACTGTGTGAGTTT
>JAQIXX010002394.1:0-24863 GCA_034700605.1 Willowsia nigromaculata
CTCTTCCGATCTGAGAGGAAAAGCAGAGGCGCCCTCTCCACTGTTTTACCGTTGAAGGGTACGAGGGATCGGGATCAACTTGAGTTGGTCTGCGTCTTGTGGCACTACTAGCATCGCATTCGGCATCATCATCACTTCCTACACGGCTCGTATAGAAAAAAAGAGAAGTCAACAGAGCAGACCAGACCACTGCGAGGTTTTGGGTGGTTTGGTTTGGATGAGTGGTTGGCTGAGTATAGTAGTAGTAGGGTTGCGTTCTTTGGGGTATTCGTCCATTGTCTCTATATGTATGTATGTATGTATGTGTGTGTAAAGTTTATATTCTGTTGAGTAGTACCGTTACGTTTTAAAATGTCCTCTGGTCTCTCTTGGATAATTCTCATCTCTCTCGCCTCTCTTCTCTCTCGCGATATTAAAAAAGCTCGCTTTGGCTTGACTTTAAGATGAGTTGGATGGATGGATGGCTTATGGCTTTGTGTGCGGCTGTGGTGGTGGGGTGAACAGAGAGAGGATTTTTTTGGATTGATATGATTGGTAAAAAATGCGTATGCTCTCGTCAGCATGATGACTTGAAGATTAGGAAGGGAAGGATTTAAAAAGACAAAAGAGAATAGAGTAGAGGGGAAATGAGGGTGAGACTTTGGGGATAGGGAAAAGTGGAGAGAGGAAGTTAAATGTAGAAAATGAACAAAGGAAGGGAAAGAAAATGATTTTTATGATTAGCGTTGAGGAGAATGCATGGATATGCATAGTTTAAGAAAGGATGTGCATCAGAGGTTCATTAGTAGATGTAAACGCTTATGTAGGTGATGAAGAAGAAAGGAACGGTTGTTCATAAATCATGACAAGAAAGTGGATTTGCCAAAAATGTGTGTTGTATGATTGCACCGTACAATTTGTACGTAACAGAAAAGCATAGCATGATAATTTTTCAGATATTGCGAAAAATTGGGAGTTGTTGGTTTTAACGAGATATATTAAACACAAAGAAGCATATATTTACTCCAGACTCTTGTTTCAAGTTCTAATCATCATATCATAATATCATAAGTAAAAAATGTTACATGAGTTTCCAACGACAAACTGAGACTACATGAGAAAATATTTATATGAACATATTGTAAGATTTCTATTAGATACGGATGGACAATTTTGAAATAGAAGGTACATCGACATGCATGATTGATGTTATTTTGATTTGAGTACATTTAATGTTTTCATGATTGATGATTCATCTATAAGCCCAGGAGCCGGGAGCCAAGAGTTCAAGTAGAAAGATTTGATTGAAAGTAAAAGGTTATGTAGTAGAGCCAACTCCAAGAATGATAGGAAACAAGGGAGTATGAGATTAATTCGTGAAGTGAAAAGCAGTCTGAAGATGAATCTGTGGTGAGGAAAAAAGATTTCAGAGTCCGCATTTTAATTTGTGTCCTTTTTGTTGCATGAAAGCTTACACAAACAGAATTTGCATGAAACATGAAATGTACGAGAAATTAAACTTGTACGCAGTTGCATTCTTGCATAATAATGTGCATAATTGTCGAATGCGAAATTTTAGCTTGTAGCAGCATAGGATTGTGAAAGGGCAGCCTGCCTCTGCCTTACGACAGGACTTGAAGAAAAGTGTACGTGACATTCCAGAATTGCGATAATGGGACATTCCACAGGAGCCAAAAAACATTTTTTTTTTGCTTTTGCGTCCAACATTGTAATAGCACAACAACCAACAAGTCAGAAACGTTAAATATTATGTAAAATCAGCGTACATACATATTTTAATTTTAGACATAAATGAAAATGATAAATTGGTAAATATTATGCAAGAATGCAATTTTATCAAAACAACAAGTCTTCCTGCTCGTGTTTCTACGTCTCCTCCGATGCAATGTATCGGATGCATATTCATTTAGATAGTTAAGGTAGGCAATTAGGCATTCATTATGCATTTTACTCAAAAGGCAAATGTTTGATGAACTTTTGAACGACATTTTTGTAATTAAATCCATCATTCGTCTTTGGTATTTTTGCTGACAATCGAGCAAATAGGTCGCTCAGTCTGATGTTTATCCCAAATGAACAACAATTTTAGACGCTATCCATTCTCATATCCAAACGCAAGGCGTCACACCCTAGTCTGCCCCACGCTATTTAGCGCCGCCCTAAACATTCCCAACCAGACTAAATTGAACACGAGCGCGTCTCTTTCTTCCGTTCACTTCATGTAACCTCTCATCATCCCCAGCCAACCCTAGTCTCCTCCTCACACAATTTTCCATTCCGTTGACATGACACAGAAAGGCAAAGAATGAACAAACATGACGAAATGAGAAACGAAAGTTGAGAATAATGCAAATTCACTATCATCGACATCGACGGTTTCGTCTTCGTCGCCTCTGCTTCGTGCAAAGTAGAACTGCTCTGCTCACTCTGCGTGTATACCTGATGCATTGAGGAGACTAGTAGGAATTCTCGAGAAGCTCGTTTCTCTCGCATCGTGCGTAGCAGCAGCAGAAACCGTGTCGACAGAGACGCTACCAGATTGTGAGTGGCTGTGGATGTGGAATCGAGTTCGAGTTGGACGTGTTCATTCTTGTCCTGTCTGATGCACTGAGTAGTTGTGAGACAGAAGCGAATTTCGGCTCAGTCGACGATCTAACTTGGAGTGGAGTTGAGTAAGCGTAATTTCGGACGGTCGCCATCTTGCTTTTGGTGAGAAGTGGAATTGTTGCTACAACTTGTTTCGTAATTTTCAGTGATTTGTTAACTGAAGAGTTAATTAACGGAAACAAATTAAGATTTATAGTTGAAAGTGGTGGAGTAACTTTGTGGTAATTGGAGATTTGAAGATTGAGAGGTAAGTGATATTTAGAGATTTTATAATATATTTTTGGAGTTTGCCTATATGATTGTCATTGACGACGGGTGTAGATCTAATTGGTTGATGGTAGTGAGGATTTTGGATTGAATTTCGTAAAGTTGACTTAATTTGTATTTTGATTGATTTTTATTTTTAGGGCGTCGCTATTGCGTTGGATTTTGCTGGCTACTGTGACGACAGACAACCTCAGACCGTCTAGACTACTCGTCAAGCGGAGCTACTGACAGGTAAAATTAGTGAAATATTTCCTTGGTGTGTAAATTGAATGTCAATTTAGATGTGTCAATGGTTTTCTTGATATGAATGGGAGTTTGCGTTAATAATTGAGTTTCAATTGATTGATTTACCAGTTCAAGCGATGGATTCCGGACGTCAACCCGCAAGGGGTCGCGCTCGGTCGCGAACTAGGGCACGAGGGGAATCGTCATCTCCGACAGCAGGAGCAGGGCCTGGTGATGAAGCTTCAGTGTATCCCGTCATGTATGCACCATCAGAAGGAAGCACAAGCAGCAATGGAAAGAACGGTAGCGGAGGAAATGGCCAGGGGAATGGCAATGGAAGCGGCAATGGAAACGGCAATGGAAATGGAAACGGGAGCAATGGCGGTGGAAGTAGCAGGGGAAGCCGTGGCGGTTCACCTCGAGGGATGCCAACCCCTGCCCAATTCAGGAGCTTCCCAGTTGGGAAAGAATCGGACTACATCTTCACTCGGCCTAATGCCACGTTTGAGAAGAAGGTGGAGCCATCAGCTAATACTTCAGTGGTTCCTGTAGTCACAAACTACTACGCCTTAAGGACCCGGCCTAACTGGAGCCCAAGTCTCTACACGGTACGTTGTGAACCAGCAGTGGACGAAGCGTGGAAGATTAAGAAGTTGGTGGCATCTCAGAGGGAGACCATTGGATCGTATATTCTAACTGGCAATCAGTTGTTCACCACTCGAAAGATTCCGGAGGAAAATACAACGTTCCAAGGGACATTTGAAGACAGACGTGACGGGCAAACGTCAACGTATCAAGTATATCTAGACTTGCTGCGGGAAGTGGAGGAAGGCGAAAGTGTCTTGATTCAATTCTACAATTTAATTGTCCGTCAAATGCAGAACCTTCTTCACTATGATCAACTAGGAAGGCACTTTTTCGATCATCAACAGAAAGTTGACTTCACGCAGTGGAGATTGAGCCTCTGGCCCGGATTCCAAAATTCAATCCGTACCCAAGAAAGTGGGCTGATGATAAATGTGGAGTCGGTTTGGAAAGTCCTGCAAACGGATACTGTTCTCACCTTAATGACCAACATCAGAAGACAGAATCCAGAACAGGCTAACTTCCAAAGAGCCTGCAAAGAAGCCATTGAAGGTATGGTAGTTGTCACCATATATAACAGGAAAGCTTACAAGATCGACAGGGTTGATTTCGACACCAATCCCCAAAGCACCTTTCCCAAGTCTGATGGAAGCAACATTACTTACGTTAACTACTACCGAGAACGTTACGACAAAAATATTGGTGATGTCCGGCAACCTATGTTGGTATGCGAACCAAGAGAACGGGATAGAAGGAGGGGGCAAACTGGGGATATCCTCCTGGTTCCTGAACTCTGCCATCCATGTGGCCTTAACGACACTCTCAGGAGCAACTTCAAGCTTATGAAAGATCTAGCAAGTTGTCTTCACACGCCACCAACCGAGCGAGTTAGAACAATGAATAAATTCATCCAAGGAGCACTTGCTAATGTCCCGGTAAGTTGATTAGATTTCAGTTAAAGATATAAGTATGTAGAGGTGATATTATGTCGATTTTGATCCAATTTCTGAAGGAACCACCGAGTTGTCAGGCAAGGCATTAAAATTTTGATTGATTATTTTATTTCAGATTGTGGAAACTTTGAGGGATTGGGGACTTAAATTTCCCGTACCTCATCCTGTGGAGACGAAGGCTAGAATGATAACTCCTGAAGAAATTATCATGGCCAATGGAGCTAAGATACGTCCTGACGACAAAGCAGACTGGACCATGGGATTACGAGGTAAAATACGCAGCTAGTGTAGTGCGGTTATTTACTGTTGTTTGAATCTTGTAGCAATTTGAAACGAAATCTTGTATCGCGGTAGGGTTCAGTATTCAATATTCAATTATTTATATATACATTTTTAGGTAAGCAAATGGTGTCGAGCATGATGTTAAAGAATTGGGCGATCGTAGTCACCAATCGAGACCACGCGAACATTGGGCAATTGGTGACAACGATGCAGAGGGTTGCGACGCCTTTGGGTTATAGAATTGAACAACCTTTCATGTAAGTAACATTCATTTTCGTATCAGTCTTCTTATTGTGCTTGGCATAAAGATTGTATTACTGTGTCGCATTCATTATGAAATGAATTCATCTGCTAATTCAATCTGTTGTCTGTAATGTACAGCTTAAGAGTTAACGAACCTCGAGGCTATCCGCAAGGCATCGATGATGTGATGGCTCACTTCAAAGGCAAAATCGACATGATCATGGTCATCCTCATGAATAACAACGCGGATACTTATGCCGCCGTTAAGAAACGGTGTAGCATTGAATTCGGTGGTACGTTTGGAGTTTATTAAGCTTGAATTATAAGAGTTGCTGACTTTCGAACTTATATTTTGTATTAATGGTTACAGTGCCATCGCAGTGCTTTTTGGCAAAGAATGTAGGGTCGAAAGGTCTAATGAGCATTGCCACCAAGGTGGTTATTCAAATGAATGCAAAGCAAGGTGGGGAGCCATGGGGTGTTGCCAACCAGTTAAAGGTAATTAATCAACAGTCTAACTCATGGTTTTTTTTGATTTAGGTAAATCAGTGTTTGAAAGCTTTTTAATTCTGTATAATTTTTAGGGGAAAAATCTCATGGTTCTTGGATACGATGTTCACCATGCTGGAGTTGGAGTGAAAGGTGCTTCAAGCATTGGGGCCATGACCGCGACGACGACCCCATCCCTCGGTACATACTATTCTTGTGTGAAACCTACACCCACCTCACGCACAGAAGTGGCAACCGTCGTAGCTGGCATGTTTGAGAGTAAGATACCTCAGTGACTAATTCATTCATTAGAAACATTGTTAAAATATAAGGAGATTAATGAAATGGAAAAAAATAATGCTATTATCAATTTGTTTCCAGGATGCTTAAAGGCGTACCATCAAAAAAATGGCACCTATCCAGACAACATCATGATGTACCGAGACGGAGTAGGAGAAGGTCAATTGCCGGATGTGGCCACTCTGGAGATCCAAGCATTTAAGGTGAAATTAATATCTATCGAAATATGCTGGGTGAATGTGAAATTTTATTTTTCTATAACGAGGAATTCATTGAGTTGATAAATTTTTCCCACAGGATAAGATAAATACATTGTACAGTGAGAAGGGGCAGGCTATACCAAAGCTTGCCTTTATTGTGGTTAACAAGCGTATTAGCACTCGTTTCTTCCAGCGAGTGGGACAGGAGAAGTACGACAATCCAAAACCTGGGATGATTTGTGATGATGTTGTCACTCGACCCGAAAGGTACAAAGTTTGTTTCTTTTTTCACATCCATTTAAATGAATTAATTGTTAAGAATACGTGATCTACATTCTTTTTACTTTTTTAAAATGCTTTCAGGTATGACTTTTACTTGATCTCCCAAACGGCACGACAAGGTTGCGTTTCTCCCACGTACTACAATGTGCTCCTTGAAGAAATCAATTTGTCACCGGATAAGCTTCAGAGATTCACCTTTAAATTATGCCACATGTACTACAATTGGAGTGGCACTGTTGCAGTACCCGCGCCGTGCCAAAATGCGCACAAACTGGCCTTCCTGGTTGGGACGGCTCTCAAACGACCTGCTAATGCAACTTTATCTCATCTATTGCATTTCTTATAAAGCAATTCAAGTTGTTGAGTGTTTAACTCCTAACTATTGTACAATTTTTGGATGGAAATTAATGAACTTGGAACTGTCACATAATATTAAATTTTTTCTTAAGTATAATCTTGTCTTACAGTAAAGGGGTAGGTAAGACCGCGATGTAACTAGAATTAGTATTATTGTTAGATGGCGTATTAATTGCTGTATTAGATATTGAATTATTCCTTAAAGTTCTGATTGCATTAGTCTTGCTGTGTGTAGTAGGAGGAAATGTCATGATTGCATTCGAGCTGTCAATTTACCGTTATGGCCGTAGACTTAGTGATAAAAGTGCTCTGTTATGAAATGATGTAACGTGACATAATGCACAAAAAACTGATGTTATATACCTGGTTGATGTTAATGAATTTTCTTGTTTCTGTGTAAGAATATTGAATATTTCCTTGTATTCATTACGTTTCATTAATAAATACTATAATTTCTGTAATTATGGATGAGTAACCATGTTATTTATATTAGCCATGCATTTCTTTTATTGATTGTTAGAAATGAGAAGAAAGAAAGAAATTGAAACTTAATCCAAATTTATAGTCAATTAGTTGGTAAGCGAGCTCCGATGACTCCATCCTGTATAATGTTTATACCTATATTAAGATTAAGGATTACATCTGTTCTGGGTTTTAGGTGACAGAGGATTTAAATTGAACGTTTACTCTGTGTCCCTGCTTTACAAGATGAATTCATCAAGTCCTTATCATTAATGAATTAAGAAGCGCTTTAATTTTCACCCGTCTGGCTGGAAACTTATTGTCGTACACTTTGAAAGTCAGCATATGTTCCTTTGCAATCAGTGATATTGAAAAGCGTTGTGTGGGGACATTTGTCTCCCATATTCTACAAGTGCATACGCAAATACACACAGCTTCTCACTTTCATTATTTTAAATGGGTAATGCTTTTATAGACCAAGCGCTCCTTGGAGACTCCTATAAGCGTTTACAGCACTGCTCGTTCGCTCTAAAATTACTTAAACAAACAAAGTATGTCTAAAGCATGCAGCCGTCAATATAATCCATCAACAGATAGAGTTGCATCAGAGGCAGCGAGGCAAGCATGATCATTTACCAAAATGGTGATCATTCTCATTCATTTGACTTTATACTTTTTATCCTTTCTGTTTCATCACGTCGTTCCTTTGTTAATCTCCTGCCGAGAAGCAAACTGTTTCATTAACTTTCTCCAGATCTCATTTTTATTAAGCTCGCCAGCGTAGGCGACAAAAACAAGGTTAGTTACTCATGTCGAATAAAATTAAATGATGGTGCATATTATCGTCTGTCCGCCCATTTTGTCGCTTCCGTGTTCCTGCATGCCATTTTTTTGTCATTTTTATTTGTGGGTTAAGCTTCTTAACTGTCACAACTTGTTTGATTGAGTTACTCTGGTTGAAAGTTACTGCTAAAGTCTTGAGAATTTACTTTTTGCCTGGAAGTTATGGAGACAAGAAATTGGTTAACAAAGAGTTGGTTAGAAGGCTTGCAGCTATATATTATGCTTAACTTTTGTTATTCACCGAAATACGTAACCCAGAATGCTATTGATTTTCAATGAAATGCATAAAATAGTAGGATGAACAGTTATTATTTTAAAGCAACCACAAATTTCCTTCTTTTAAGCATTTGGTTTGATTTAATAAATGATGAAGCCATAATTGTACCTATGCAACGAAACAAAACCACCCATAAGCGCATTTCATACAACGAGCAATGGCCACGTTCAATTTTTTATTTGGCTACTTTTCTCTTACGGTTTTTTGTTTAACAGTAGTTTAGTGATTATTAGTTTGGGAAGTGAATTTCAACTTCCAACCATCCAAATCCATGATCTTCACAAATACGTATGCAAGAATTCACTTGTACATTGTAGTCTTACAAAGTAGTATTTTTACTACGTAATATCAATATCACCAGATTTCAAACCTTCATCTCATTGCCATAGATCACGTTAGCGCTTCGTCGTGGATTTTTTCGGCAGGAACTAGCTGAAATGACAGAGCGACAAGCTCTCCTAGTCTCCTATAAGCCTGCTGTATTGCCTTTCTTCCATGATCACTTCTGCTTTCACATCTCACCCTGGCAGTGCAGTACTCTTTGTTCACTGTTGGAAGTAATAGTTTTGGATGTGAACTTATGAGCAACTAGTCTGCTTAGAACAATTAGCAAGGGAAAGCAGACCATATATTGTGTAGTTTGTAAAATTAAATATAAACAATTTGTGAGCAAATATGAGTGGCAGTGGCAGCACGAAAACCATCCATTAAGGAAAATTTCTCGTCATTATCCTATTGTTTCAAAATCTATTTCTTGCGAAAACACTAACATTACCAACTTGTGGTGAAAAATTGATCAATTACCTGAAATGATGTGGTTTTCCATTTCATGGTCATGGTTGTGGTATACTGTGATGATTTCAACGTGCGTCTCACAATGCCCCTGTTTCTGCTATTCTCACTTGCCTTCATTAATGGATAGGGATGTAGGGGGAAGATGGAAAGATTTCGGGCTTGTGACAGGAAATGAAAGTCCACAAATACCTGAAGATTTCGTGCACAAAAGGATCTATGAAGCATTTGAAGAATACAACAAAGAGTTACAAATTTACAGTCATGAAGGAGCCCTTATCGCCTGGAATATCACCACAAACATGTCACCGGAAACTCTTGGTTTGCATATATATCTTAAAGTTATGAATAAGTTTTGAAATTGCTCTCTCGAATTTGTTGACTTTTATTTTTATTTAAACAATAGAAGAGAACGAAAAATTCACAATTGAGAAAAATATTTGGAATAATCATTGGTGTGGAGAACTTCAAAAAGTTTACCACGATCCGGACTTTGGGCACTCTTCGTATCCATGGGATATGTCCCATCTAAGGCAACTTTACCTCATTTGCAGAGGACCACGATTCTCTTCATATCAACTAACGTATGTGAAAATATCTACCATATTTTATCTGAAGTTATTTTTCTGTGGAAGTACTCACATTAGGGAAGCATGATTTTCACTAATTTCATGTTTGATTTGTTGGTTTTAAAGTAACGTTTTGGGTGTACTGGGAAACCTGCAGCAGCTTTACAACAAAAATGTTTGCATCCCTTCTATTGGAAAATGCTTAAGAATGGAACCGGACTTGAATCACTACATGGAATGGACAAGAGATGAAGCCAAACTACGAGAAGCCTGGATAGCCTGGCACAAAACAATTGGAAGTGAGGTGAAACCGTTGTATGCAGGGTTAATACGGATGCTGAACACAGGAGCAAAACAGGCTGGTAAGGATGGTGGAGGAAGGGGAACTTGCGATATTTCGCATAAATATGCATTCACATTATAAGAAAATCGAAACACGTGCATAATTCCCCTGGAGAAAAATTCTTGTTTAAGGTATAAAAACGATTTCAAGAAGTAAGATTTATAAATCTGTGGGGACTTCAAATTGAATTGAAGGGTTCTCGGATATGGGTCAATGCTGGCGTGATGAGATGGAAATTGGAGAGTTGAGGGAAGTTGTGACAAAACTATACTCGGACGTCAAGTATTTGTACACGTTGCTTCATGCCTTTGTTCGCCACAAGCTGGAGAAGTATTACGGAATGGAGTTTCACAACGGGCTCATCCCATCTCACCTCCTGGGTAATCTGATACACTCCTTTCTTTCCTATCACTCTGCCATTCTTCATATTAAATCTTAAACTAAACTAAATTGTCAGTTTATACTTTCACATAACCAGTTTTAGCATAAAAAATGATGATTGATGTGTTTACTGAGCTCGAACTAGTAACTACCAAAGTTTTTCGATTAAAAATCATAGATCATCTTTTTTGTCAAAGGTAACATGTGGGCGCAAAAATGGGATAGCTTGATGGATATTGTAACAAGGGAAGATGATGATCTGACTAATAAGAACAAAATGAGTCCTGGTGGAATTAAAATCCAGTCAAGTGGAAGCTTCGACTCGATGAGAACGTCATCGCAATCTTCTGGTTCTTTAGTAAGCAGGATTTTGCCCCGTAATGCAACTGTGGTGGATATGGTGAAAGCCGCGGAAAGCTTCTTTGTTTCGATGGGTAATGATCTAAAGGCTTCTTTTTTATATGTAGTTACTGAAAAGTGAAGTTTGCTAAGCTTAATAAGCGAAAACATACAATAATGATATTAAAATATTAATAGGTTTGCCCAATTTACCGGAGTCCTTCTGGGAAAATTCATACTTTCAAGATGCGAATTCAGAAGAGGGTAAGAAGGAGAAAAGGAAAGCTAACAGCAGAAATTGTCATGGCTCAGCAGCAAACATGTACGACGGGAAAGGGAGAGGAGATTATAGAATGCTGATGTGCGCTCAAGTGAATGATGAAGATTTGATTACAATTCACCATGAAATTGGTCACATTTTGTATTTCATAGCGTACTCGAAATTACCAACAATATTTCAGGTGAGTAGCTAGGATACATGTAAATATTATCTAAGCTATTATTTATTTTAAACTGATCAAACTAGTGTAATAATAATCATATCAAATCAATTCTATTTTTATTCACAAGGATGGTGCAAACTCTGCATTTCACGAGTCTGTGGGTGACTCAATAACTTACGATTTAATACACTTCCAACAACAGGAGGAGGAAAAGAATCGGATCCGATCCTTACTGAAAACTGGTCTGGCGAAACTACCTCAAATAGGCTTTGGTCTCATTATGGACTTGTGGAGATGGGAACTTTTTGAGAACCCCAATAGAGTTTCTGAATGGAATGACTTGTGGTGGAAGATGAACGAAAACTTTCTGGGCATTACGCGACCTACTCCAGACTACAATATAGATGGGGAGGCTTTGGATGCTGCAGGGAAATTTCATATAATTGACAACATTCCATACATTCGATACTTTTTTGCGTCCTTTCTTCAGCTCCAGTTTTTTGAAGCAATGTGCAACGTGAGTGAAACAGGAATGAATCGGAATCTGCACGACTGTCAAATTCGGGGATCCAAACAGGCGGGCAATCTGTTGTGGAACATGATGGGAAAAGGAACTAGTCTTAAGTGGTCTGAGATTTTGAAAGAAATGACAGGCAGCAATCAGATTGAGTCGAAAGCTCTTCTTAATTACTTTGAGCCATTGCGAGTCTGGTTGGAATCGGAAATACGCCGACTGGGAATCAATTCCATAGGCTGGTAAGATCACGAGTCAACACTTGTCAGGATCTGGAGAATACCAAACATCGTCATCTTGAATGATGAATGTCACTCTCCAAATGAAAACGATACGAATTTACCAAACGGAAACTATTACGTATACGGAACGAAGATGTGATGACTGTATGAAATGAATGAAAACTAATTGTATTGTAAAATGTCTTATTCCTACCAAATGACAATTGGATTTCATACATTGGCTAATCATATTTCGTAGTAAAGAGAATGTATTGGTGTGAGAGCGTATGTAATTAAACTTAAATTCAAATAATATGCTTTCATGAACTTAACAAATCAACAACAATCATTTTAGCTTTTATTCATGAATATTTATTTTCGTAGCTAGATGCTAATTTTTAAGTATTCAAGTGTTTGGTTAGTACAAACTTTCTCAAAATTGTGAAAAACTAGTAATCACGCTATTTGAGAGTCTTTTGTCACAAAAGCATAATTAATACGAGAAAAATAAAGTATCTCAATCGATGCTTCAAATAATTTTGTTAATTACAAAGCTAAAAATAGGTTTTGTAAATTTCACGGTCAAAATTGGTATTACAATTTGGTTTGACAGTATATGCGATGCGGTTGGTATATTTTACATTTTGTACATAAAGTGTTCATATTATTATTACATTACATACATTTTTACTATACAAGACCTTTATTTACATCGGTACTGTGTGGCCTTTAGTCCTTACATGAGGACAGTCAATATGACACGACATGATATGTGCATAAAGATGAAATCTTAAGAAATTGTAAATTCAAACATGATATTTTTGGATTTTAGTATTTTTAAAAATGACAAAAAATAGTGAAATGATAATTTCAATGGGACTACCTGGCGATCTAGGCGTAAACCATTGTTACTTTATAATACAAAGAGATCCTAGAAAGCTGTTTTTGACTCATCAGAAACTAATGGTAGGTAAGTACATTTAGTTAATGGTAATCATTACACTTTACACTACTACATACAATAATGATAAATTGATAAAAATAATGACAGGGGGAACCTTTACAGTTTCTAAACAATTAAAGCATTCACTCATAAACTTTTGCAACCGTTTCAAAAATGTGATTTCATTCTTTACCACATACACACGTACTTAAATGAGTATGAAAAAACGTACACCAACGACTGCATACATATTTGGTTAGTACTCATAACTTTTTGACTCTAGATTGTCGTAAAAATTGACTTTTACATCATACATGTTTTGTTTAAAATTAAGAAACGTCATAATACTGTTTCTTAACTAAATCCATTTAGCAACTTCTTATCTTTCACTACCATCAACCTTACTTTTAGGCAACGGAGGACGATGCCACGTCGACTTTGGGTGCTGCACAAATTTCGGCTTGAAGGTCGGGAGCTGACGATTTTGATTTCCTGGTCTGGATATCGCTCGGATATGGTTCAGCGCTGCCTTTTTCGATTTTGCATATGGAGACTTCGGTTTAGGGGGAGTGATTTTTGTTATTGACGGAGGTATTTTCCCAGCACTCGATATTGGTTTTATAGCACCAACCCCAACAGAATAGGTTCTATGCGGACTCGCTGATCGAGGGATGCCTGAAGGTATGGGTATTCTTCTTGATGCCAAAGCTAAGCCCGTGCTACTCGATCCAGAGACTAAAAAATACAAAATCATAGAAACGTTTCAATAGTCTGCACACATTAACTATTTGAAGTATATTAACTGAGAGTGAATTATTAGCAATTTTTACTTGTAGTCGTGGGCGATATTCCAGGACTAACGTAATCCCTAATGAACGACATCCCTCCGCTCGATGTTGCCCCAAAAGCTACAATTCAAAAACGATAGATTAAGAATCGAATCTCTGAAATACGATCTTTAATATGGATTTTATTACATTGCAATTTGTTTTAAACTAATTCATTTTAAATAATATTTAACATCGTAACTTACTTGGTGAAGTTTTTGTCGATTTAGCACCTACTCGACCAGTAAACTTTGCGGCCACATCTTTAATAGTGTTTAGTTTAAAAAAGTCTGAATCGTTCGAAGATGTCATATAGCTATAGCTGGTGCCCGGCTGAGTCAGTGGATCATCATTTTCGTTAACTTCAACCTCTGGTGGTTCCTCCCCAAGGGTAAACGTGCTATCAAAACATTTATCCAGAGTAATGGTTTCATTGACCACAGCGGAAGCTTTTCCTCCAACAACAGATGATGTTGGCTCATCGAGTCCAAGTTCCCTTTCAAATGGATTTAGGCCATGCTCGAACATGTCCTCAAACTTTATTTCCTCAAACTCAGTTTTCAGCTCAAAATTTGTGAATTCACCCAACTCCATTTTATTATTAGACTCCTCTGAATTAGTGAAAGTTAAGGGCTCTTCCAAATCCATTAATACATTGAGTGATGGACGAGAATTCGGATAAACAATCCAGTACATGACGTTAAGTTGACTACTAATCTGGCGAAGTTCGTCAAGTTCTGGCGAACCATCTACAAGGGACTTGAGGTTGTTCAAGTGAGACGATAGATTTCCCAAGAAGCAAGATACCTCATCCTGTCGTCCTACATGCAGACAAGTACCTGTAACGTCCTTGCTTGGTAAAAACGACTCTTCGCCGTCGAAAAACCCACATCCCTCCACACCAAGATTCTCTGAATTTTCCTCAAATGTTAGTGATGGGCAGCAGTAGGACGACACAAGTTTCTGCAAAAATCAGTTTAATGGAATTCAACTTAATGGATCGTTCATCTTGATTATGGAAGATTAAAGCTTCAAACATTCAAACAATATTAAAATTATTATTATTATTGGTCCGATTCTTGGGAACTTCCACAAAGCAAAGGGCTGATCAAGGTTGACCGTAGTAAAAGAGTAAAGCTCTAGTCATGACTAAAAACTAACACATGCACCAGAACTATACTCCTCTACCGCAATCGCCCACGATACCAAAGATGAGGCCAGTTTCTCAGAATCATAGTATGTCCCATTACGTTTTTACCCCCGGAATAATTTGTATTTTGAATAATTCAATGCAAATACAATACATTTTATGCATATTTTGAGCAGATACTTACATTGTAGTCGTCACGCATCACTGGAGCCAAATTCCCATAATGACTCAAACTTTTATGCATTTGATTACATAACACGGCAAAGTCCTTAAGAAGATCTTCTTTTCGCATTAGCTGCCTAGTAAGACTACCCACTTGTTGTTGTAATATTTCTTTTATACCTGATTCCACCATTACGTACACCTTGAAACCAAAATAATTAGTCAGTAAGGAGAGATTGTTCATGAAATAAACATTGACGAATTCATTTATTTAATTTTAAGGGTTTGATGTGTACCTCGTTTATCTTATACTTCCACAATTGACTCCTCGATATACGACATCCTTTGATATCCCTTGAAAGCTCGGGACAATCACCGGTTAAGAGTTTTTGATAGTGTTGCATAATCTCGTCCAGTGACTGCTTCGCAGTCCCGACCATACTTTGTAACTTCGCAAACGCCTTTTTCTCAGCCTTATCATAGCGTTGATCTCCTGATGAAGCTCTGAGACATCGAAATTTCTGGAATACATCTAACTTCAATCGGAAGTCAAGGAAGAACTTCTCCAGTTTAGGTAGAATGTTAACATTGAAGTTCATCTCAGTTCTGAGATATTTTTCCATTTCCGCAATTTCCGCAATCTTATCCATTGTGGGATAATTATCAGTAGGTACAAATGTGCGGTCATCTGCATCTTCCAGGTCATCTGCATCGTCCAGGTCATCTGCATCGTCCAGGTCATCTGCATCTTCCAGGTAATCTGCATCTTCCGGGTCATCTGCATCTTCCAGGTCACCTGCATCTTCCAGGTCACCTGCATCTTCAGGGTCACCTGCATCTTCAGGGTCACCTGCATCTTCCGGGTCATTATAAATAACGAATTGACTCGTTGCTGTAGCTTCCACGTGCGTATTTTCATTGTCTTGTTGTGGTGGTTGTTGGGGGAAGACAAATGGTGTACTTATTACATCTTGAGACTGCGTTACTGTTTCCATTAAATTTGCTTGAAAATCTATCAGGCTATCCAACTCTTTGCACTTAGCTTCGGATTCGGCTAATCTCTTTTCCAGTTCATGAATCAGGTTATCTTTTTCAATCAGCTGCTGCTGTGTTTCTTCCTCCTTCTCTTTTAGAGTTCTCTCTAAACTTTGAATCTTAACTGTCATTTCATCGACCACTCGAGTGTACTCGCTTAGGCATGATTGAACAGTTATGATGTTCTTGGAAGCATTGCATGATATCTTCTTAGCCTTCTGGGCATACCGCAGTGTGTTCAAAGTATCCTCATAGAGAATTTCAGAAGGCGAAATGTTTGCTATCATCACCGTTCTACAGTTTCCACCAAGAGAGTCCTTGAGAATTCTTGTCAATTTGGAGTCCCGGAACGAAAATGTCTTCTTTCCACTGGCCAGTGCTTCCATCACCTTTCCGAGCGCCAGAAGAGATTTATTAATACTTGATCCTTCCCGAAAACGCTGACCACTGAATCCTGTGGCACACCCTTTCTCAGATCCTGCCAAATCTACCATCACCAACTTTGATGTTCTTGAAGACGTTTTGCTACTCGTGTGACGTTCACGTATTTGGATGTGCACCTGCAAGACAGCGTGTGACCTCGAAGACTCTGCATTGTGATCTGTTGGATGTTGGGATCTGTGGGTGTTCCCTTGGCGCAACATTTCCAAGAGGTGGGTTATGTCCTTTGGAAAATGAACGGATAAGTCCTTAATTTCAATCCCGTTGCCCACTTCCATGATCAAAAGCTGTTTTCCGTTGGGGTTAAGTAGATCTTTGACTTGTTCGTTGTAAACTTCAAAGTACGAGATTACCACTTGCGTTTCATAATCCTCCTTCATTGAATCCAGCCGAGTGTATAAATCATTGATGGTCAGATAAGTAAGTCCGGGATTGCCTGGGCTCCCGAGCATTGTGTAGGTCTTTCCACTGCCGGTGGCTCCATACGCAAATACTGAAAAATTAAGACAAATGTCAATTAGATGGCAATGATTTAAAATGATCGATGACCTTGTTGAGACGTGCTACAATACCTGAGCAGTTGAACCCACTCAAAAGAGTATTCAATAACGGTTTCATGATATCTTCGTAAATTTTCGCATTTGTTCCAGAGGAGTCATAGACATGATCGAATGCAAAGTTCAGATTTTTATACTTCCGGGCCGTCATATCTGCAAAAAATAGCATTTTTCATTCAATGTTGTAAGGTTTTTAAAGATAATTAGTTAAAGATAGTTTTGTAGCCGCACAATGCAGTGTAAGCTTTCAAGCTCAAACTAATTAACAATTAAACAGTCAATAATAGCTTACCCCTTAGTTTCTGATTGCGAAAGAAAAAGTCATCTTGTTGCCGTTCAGGATCAAAGACCAGCATGTTTGGACCCGACACAGCAATTATCTCCCTGTAGAAAACAACAAAAAAACAATAATTAATTTCATGATTAACACCAGATGATTAAATGCATAAAGTTTGCCAGGAATTTTTTAATTGTTAAACTTACTTTGCATTTGCAGTTGATTCTCTAGCATTGAGTGGCCTCACCCTCACAGCCACCTTCATAGGCGCCTTCCTTGATGTCACTTCAGGCACCTCACAACCTTTCGCTACTTCCTCGTTATTCCCTCCCCCTTCATGCAACACTTTCAGTCCTTTCTCCAGAACATCAACCTGATTACGATCCGCATAGACCGTCTTCCGAACGCCAAAAGTTTGAGGCTTCCTAATGGGAACTCTGACCCCCCTTATCCCCCTTGGGGAAGACTTTGTCTTCAAACTCCTTCGTGAAGTATACGGAGGCCCCATTTTCAAACTACTAATTTCAAAGCTGATCTTCAACACAAGAAAAAATCCCTCCCAAAAAAGTTTGCAACTAATAATAATTAATTGTTCACACTTGTCACTGACAAGCTGTCAGTCAATCGTCACACTTGATAGCTAACTACCACTATAAAATACTTAAGTCAATAAGCCCAGCACTACTAACTATTTATTATTTATTAACTTCTCTAAAAAAATCCTCAATAACACGTCATCCTATTGAATACTCTGAAGTAACAAAAACCGCATTTAACGCTATCCCCCCTCCGAGTCCTTCAACACTAGTGATGTTACTACCAAACACGCGAAATCTACCTACTTCATTAGCCATGATGATAATGCATCACCTCTAATTATTCTCCTAAATGAGACCTCAAACTGCACTCTACTATACATCGATGGACTAACAAGCAGTAGATCACAAAAATTCCTCCTAAAATTTAATTAAATTCCCGAAAAAAACTATCCCTCCACTGCTCAGAATTGCCCTCTGCAAATCCCCACACAAAAGTATTGACAACTGTCAAACCTCAAATTTTAATTAATTTTTAATTAATTTCCAACTAATCTCCTTAGCGGAGTTGGACAGCGGCCATTTCTTAATCGAAGAAGAACGCCAAACCGAATGCTAGAATACAATACAAGTCAACTGAACACTGAAGACGATGATGAGGAGAACGACAGCAACTTCTTCAAAGTGAACTTGTCTCTCTGTCGACACCGCATTCAGCCCCACAGAAAACGGCTAAATGGCTAAATGCTACAGCGAAGCGCATCCAAAACCCAGCTAACTCCTATCCCTGAGCATAGTCAGCTACCGCAAGGAGCAGACAAACTAGCCGACACGACAGCAGAACAAAGTTTTTGTCCGTTACTCATTTTCTCAGACTGCTTGTTGTTGTTGTTCGCTTCTCTCTTCTCATCTTTCTCCTCCACTGTTTGAACACAGGCGTGTACAAGGATTCGCTGCGAGAGTGAGAAGCTGCGCTGTCATTGGTGGAGACTGGTAGTGCCCAGTGGTATTTAGATTACACGCGGAGGATGGCCACTCTGTCTCGCGTCTAGCAGCATTGGTTTCTAGTCTCGCACCTCAGCTAATAGCAAAAATTGGCGGTTGACGGATTTCTCGTGTGCTCTGCTATACTCCAGGTAAAGGGGCTCTTCATGACAGATGGGGGGATTCTAATGAGGGGATAATTTTCAGGTTGGTGGAATTTAAAAGGGTTTAATTGCTGAGATAATTAAGTGGGAAGGCGGGTAATTGATTGGAGGTAGTTATTTTTAGTTGGTTTAATTGGAGTGGTGGGTTGTGTTGAAGAGATCCTTTTTGTCTGGATGTGGGAACGGAGGGAGGCCGTAGGTTTTGGGAGAGATGAAATTGCAGCTTTAGAAAGCACGTTAGGATGGAGTAAAAAATCCCTCGGTTGTTCCTTCACCTTGAGAGCAGAGCAGAGTCTAGAGATCTGCGAAAGTCTTCAACAGTTAACTCGAGTCTCTGTGGAGGATACAGAGAGGCTGTTGGATATCATTCCATTCACTCCTGTAAAAAGTCAACTGCGTTAAGGTAAAAGTCAAGTCAAATCTCCTGTAATTGTAGGTAGTAGGTGATAGATTGGTTGTAGTAGTTGTGGCTGCATAATGAAGAGGATGAGAGAATTTGAGCCTGAGTTGCAATTTTAGTTACCATTGTTGTCATTAACCATTATTACGATTAGTCGCTAACTAACTATTTAGAAGGGGGATTGCACATGTTGGAGAGATAGGAGAGCAGTTTTGGCTCTAGATTTTTAGAATAGAGCAGGACAGTCTGTGCGAATAGATGTGAGAGATGAGCGAAACGTGCGAAGCATAGAAGCAGTTTGTGTCAGTTCAGGTCAGCGAGACAGGGAGGAAATCAGAATCAGATTAATTGTTCGCTAACGGAAGGGTTGTGATAGACTGTCTATAGGTCAAGGTTTTAATTTTTTTGTGAATTTTGAGTTTAAAACTCAGTAAATTAGCGACTAGGTTTGTTTAAATTGATAGTGAATTAGTAGGTTGATTGTCGTGTAAAGATTGTCTGAGAGGGTGTTTTAGAATCAAGAGGCGTTAGAATAGGATTTAGATTCTTAATTAGTAATACAAAGAGAGAGGGAGAGAGCTACTGCTGCATTTGAAGTATAGTTAGTGATTCTGATTGAATAAAGGTACGATACAGTCGTGTAAAGGTGACACGTGATAAATTGGTTGTCAATCAATAAAATCAAGACGAACTTTAGCTAAAAAGTGATAAAGAATAATTGAATTTTGGTGACATTAACGATTTAGTTTAGTAAAATTATGCATGGTTTTTTATGTTTTCTCTTGAATTGGTTATGACAACAGTTGGTTTTTAGCTCTGAAGGAGTATCAAGACAAGGCTGACGAGCTTATATCATGGGTGAATCTTTGGGGAGCTTCAACCTCCCTCCGTCTCCTCCTTCAAGCAACAGTGATTCCGATACGTTCATGAGCGAGGAAGCTTCTAAACGGTAAGACCATAAATATAATGATCGGTTTAAGTTAGCCAACATGCAACATTGTACAAGTCCATTTCATAGTAAGTTCAGGTGTCTTCCACAATTGTCATCTATTTTGAAATGTAAACTGCAAGCGTTTCAGTTCAGCTCTGATTGATGTATTTTGTAGACAACTAGTACAAAGTAGGATTACATGTCAAAAAGCCACATAGTACATTATATCAAAACGCTTTCTTTAAGTAGCATATATTTTTTTACTTTGTACTGGTAGAATTGCTGTGGCAGGAAGTAGTATCAAGTCATCTCAAGTGTCCAGCAATCGACAAATCAGAAAAGGAAAGAAGGCAGACTCCAAAGTTATGAACATGAATAAACGATTGTCAGACCAACCGAATGAGAATCGAATTGCCAAGAAAGCTAAAAGTGATGCACCTAGCATTGCATTGAAGGTATCAGTGATTTTGAAATACTATTAATTTTTGATGACATTAAACATATATAAAACCCCTAGCAGGCTTCCTTTCATATTAATATGGATTATTTTGTTGCCTTTTTCCTTAAAGACTGGCGTTACCCCCCGCCCAAACCAAGCTGATGACAATCAATCTAGTCAATCTTCAGAAAGTGAGGAAGAAGATGAGGAGTATGAAGTTGAAGACATAATTGACTATTGGGTTGAAGGTGGCAAGCAGCAGTACCTTATCAAATGGTCTGGGTGGGCGGACGAGCACAATACTTGGGAAACTAAGGGCAACTTAAACAATTGTGACGTCTTAATGAAAGACTTTTTCTTCAAACGCGTCAGTGAAATCAAGTTGTGCAAGGAAACCAACAAAAATGATCCCAAGGTTTTGAATGCAACTTTGAAAAAACTTCCATTGCCACCAGATCCTCGTTCAATGCAAGAAAAGGTTGAATACTTTTTCCGCACAACCCTCTCACCTCCAGTTTCAAATGAAGACCTTGAGGTATTTTTTGCACAATTAAAATCATATTCAAATGTTTAACTTTGTGAAGATATCATACCGTAATGTGAGATACTTTATGTAATATTGCAGAAGGCGTTTAAAGCACAGGACCCAGAAAAGAGAACTGCTCCAAAATCGACTAAGAAGGTCCTTGATAAGAAATTGTCAGATTCCGTTCTTGGAAACTTAAAGTCCGGAGAGCTGGATGAGTTGAAGGAAGAGTTACTTCCTCTCATGTTGGATTATCGACGTGAAGAAGTTAAGAAGTCGTTGTTGGTAAGCAGACATAGTTTATTTCTGTGTAATGCATACTTCAGAAAATAGATGTGATGGACATTTGTTTTGAATGTTTCAGGAATGGGAGAAAAAACTGAACGAGATAACCAAAGGAAAGCCCAACTTGAAGGTTGTCAATAACGTGGATTTGACGGGACCCCCTGCTGACTTCCAATACGTGAATGATTACGTTCCAGGACGTGGGGTTGTAATCCCGAATGATCCATTAATGGGTTGTGAGTGTGAAGGGTCATGCCTTAAGAACAAGAAGACATGTTGCCCCAACAACAACGAGGCAATATTTGCCTACTCGGCGCATAAAAGGTATTTCTTGATAACTTGGTACTAAAACAATTTTCACGCATGTTGAGATTTTAATATTCTGTTTTATTCTTTGTATAACCCTTGTAGAGTTAATGTGGCACCCGGAACACCCATTTATGAGTGTAACCGGTATTGTAAGTGCGACATGACTTGCCCAAACCGGGTTGTTCAAGACGGAGTGGTATCGTTGAAGGGTGCTCACTTTCTGATTTTTAGAACTGACAATGGAAAAGGCTGGGGTGTCAAGACTCTTAAGGTAGCCATAGATTAAAGTATTTAATTATCTGTGAAAGGTGATCGATTATTAAAATATTAATGCTCGGTTTTGTTCTTGTAGCCCATAAAAAAGGGAGAGTTCGTAGCTATCTATGCTGGAGAAGTAATTACCACTACCGAAGCAGATGAACGCGGCAAGGGCTATGACCGAGATGGGCTGACCTACCTCTTTGACTTAGACATCAATGAAACTGAGGAGGAGGAGTGCAAGTACGTAGTAGATGCCAAGAAAATGGGTAATTTTTCCCATTTTTTTAATCACAGCTGCGACCCCAATCTTCGGGTGTACAACGTCTTCGTGGATTGTATCGATCGGGACATCCCAAAGTTGGCTCTCTTCGCGTCACGAGACATATCCAAGGTTTGTAAAGTATAATTAAAGTAATATACCTTTAGTATGAAAGTTTGCAAAAATTATTATCTTGATGTTCATTGTATTAAATTTTTAGGGAGAAGAACTTCATTTTGACTACATGAACAGGATGGAAGGCGATGGGGAACCCAATACCAAAGACAAAAACGTTTACAGGTGTGTTTGCGGTGCAGATAACTGCAGAAAGTTTTTTTTATAGTGCTAGATCTGACGTGAACCTTTTGCGCTTCTCACACGATCATGCATTTAGCAGTTTTGTACATTACATTCGTCGTTCGTATGTACAATTTTTTGTATTATGTCTTTATGTCTGAAGTCTAACTACAGTTAAATTAATGTAAGAAATATCACGAAATGTGAACAAATTCCTCTTTATATTTGTATACAAACCTCAGTTGCTTAAAAATGCTCCGTAAAATTATTTTTGTACTGCGCGTCGTCTGAGAGTATAAGTGAAAGATTTAACTTATTTGAAGTACAGGATGATTGCATGATTATTATGTATTGTATGCCTACCTATTTTCTACATTTACATTTTTTGTTTATTTTTACCATCTACTGTTTTCAGTTTGTGCCTTGTGCAAGGTTAGTTAATTATGAATGTGTAGACTTTGTAAGTGTATATTTGTTTGTCTTACTATTATGTCTCTTATCATCTCTTTATCATTGTCCTTGCTCCTTTCAACATATTACTTATTTTATTATTGTGTAAGCTCCCATTAACTATCTTTAAGGCATTAGAATTGTGTAATGCATTAAGGTTTTCTGTTTATGTTGACTAAGTGGTTGTTCATCTGATATTATGTTTTTTATTATTTTGGGAAAATAATTGATTAGGATTATGTGGATGTATGTTTGATGGTTTGACAAAAAAACGAATAAAAGTCACAAAATCGAAAATCTTAATTGGTTTTTTCAGAGAGAATATTACACGTTTATTTTGCATATTAGCTCACGCTCAGCCCAGAGTTTGACAGAAATAATTTTGCATGTACACAACACATTTATGTATGTAGTAGTTATTAAGGTAGACAGTAATATAACTAGAGCATATTCTAGAGCTAATTTACCTTGATACCATAAATTTTCATCTACTGCTAAACTAGAATAAATTTAATAAATGTTTTCAGTTTCATGCATCAATACACTATAAAACAGAGAAGCAGCATAAGACATTCAGCATTTTTTTAGAATGTTTGAGTGGTGGGTGAAGATGTCACAGCTCCAGGATGTTGTACCCACATTGGGGTGGAGAAGTTGGATGTAACTACCCGCTCAACGGTTAGCAGCTCGATGTAATCATCAGTGTCCTCACTGGTGTACCGTTTTGTTAGGAAGTTAATTGCTTCGTCTTCCACCTAACAAATAATAGAAATTAGCCCAATTTGTTCAGAATTATCGAATCAAGTGTATTGACTGGTATGAAGAATAGATATGAAGTAAATCTGAACAAAAGGTTTACCTGCATCATAGTAAGTGGTTTGCTAGTAGCCTTCTCAAAATTTCTCTTCTTTTCCACTTCATCTTCAACAATTGATTTGAAAACCACTTGGTTTGTTTTGTTGTTGATTCTCCAAGGATTATTTCTATCTCGACCATCCTGAGTAAGTTGATGTTGATGTCCCAAGGGAGGAAAACCGGTCTCAGAAGAGTTGGGAGCTTGTGTTGGTTTTGTCAGTACTTCCCCCGGGGAGTTGATTGCTCTCCATTTCGTTTTCTTCTTGCCATGTGACGGTGGGGTCTGAAGCTGAGGTTGAGTAGCATGCGAAGCAGGTACAAATGTCGGTGAATTAGTAGCAGGTTTGGCCAAATGAAGAGTCTTCTCAGATGGACTAGATGCTAGTAATGCAACAGACTTCATGAGTGTAGGTTGTGCAGGGGGGCTGGTAGCAATAATTGCAGAAGCACCAAGAGTGGGAAACTCGTCGAATCTTATAGGAGACTTTTGGATGTTCTTAGGAGGTGTAATGACTCCTAGGACGTTCTTTGGCATAGGTACAATGAATTTTTTCTCTTTCTCTGGTGGAGCGGGAGTAACTGGAGGCGTTGAATCCTTTACAATTGCAGGAGACAATGGAGACGTCACTGTTTCATCAAAATTGCTTGAGCAGCTCAATCTCAAATTATCAGTGCGATTTCCAGTGCCACTGGATGGTTCCTCAGTACCGTCCACAGCCGTTTCTGACTCTGAAAATGTACGGGATCGTAGACGAACGCGGGAACGTGGCGCTTTTGCTTGGGCCTTCTTGAGAACCATAG
>JAQIXX010002395.1:0-24858 GCA_034700605.1 Willowsia nigromaculata
TTACTCTGCGAGTGTTTGAGATCAGCACCCAGCGTGGGTCGTCTTCACTGGCTTGCTTGACTGGGTAGTTTGATGGGCGATGATCGTTAAAGCAATTGATAAATGATGGAAATCTCGTATTTGTGTTTGGTGGAGCTGACCAAGAGCCGGTTGCCACGATAGGCTTTCTCGTATCACCCCCCGTCGACCAGCCACCAGAGTTTCCACCACCCCCACCTGAAACGGAGAAAGATGATGGATAGCCTGAGATCCCTTTGTTCTGCTGCCAACTCACGGTGGCGGATGTTGGTCCTTCTGGATATATAATGTCATTCCATGAGTTTGTCGGGTATCGATCATAAGTTGATAGGGATGAACCAGATGAGCCAGATGAACCCCAGCCAGCACTACCCCCTTCGTTAAATCTATTGTTGTTGATTCCTCCACCTCCGTTGGGACGTAAAAAAGGAGATGGACGGTTTCCTGTAAGTATTCTGTTGTCATCTATTCTATCCCACCATTGGTTTCCACCGTTTGGTTGGTCTCTATTGGTTTGCCAACTGGTCGTGGGCAAATCCTGAGACTGTGTTCCTTTCGGAACCCACTTTGAGATGCTTACCCCTGCAACTGGGATAGGTTCTAACTTTACCCAGTTCTTTCCTTGATCTGAGTTTCTATTTCCGTATTTTAGCTGTTCTTCCAGCCAAGCGGGTAATCGTGATCCACCACGATTATTCTCATTATTGCTCTCTCCATTAGCACTCCATCCCCAGCGGTCCGCAAAACTCTCGGGGTTAAGCTCCACCCCAACCCGCTTTGAAAAATTGTTGCTGCTGCCTTGTGAGGAAGAATCTCGTTTACTAAATGTACTTTGCTTGTCAGCAATATCTTTAAGTGATTGATTCCTTGTAAATCGGAAAGGATCATACGCATCAGGAGATATTGCTTTCAGCTTCACCCAACCTTCTGGCGTCATTGGAGAACTTGTAGTACTGGTCATGCGGGAATATCTATCGATTCCAGATTTCTTGGAAAAGGACGACTGTGCGGATCCTTTCAATGAATTATCATCAACCACAACAAATGGAATTGCGAGTTGAGAATGGAAATTTGATGACATGCTTTCCATCACAGTGTCTTCATATTTGGTTGTAGGTGGCCCCAAATAGTTGCTCTTGCCACCACCACTCCCATCCTCAAACTTTTTTGATCTAACATCCTTGTTATTATAATAAACATTTTTCCAATCTTCGGGTGAATTAATTAAAATGTTTTCGCTTGTTTGTTGCTGTTGTTGTGCACATCGTGGACCAAAACAATTATTTCTAATGTAGTATGTTGCTTTCTCATCCACCTTCCCTGGCTCTTTTGGATAAATAGGCGGTTCTAGAGCTTTCCCATTTGAAATTCGAAGTGCTAGAGCTTTCCCATTTGAAATTCGAAGTGCTATTGGCTTTGTGGGAAAGGACACTGCTTGGGGTAGTCCACTCAAGTCACCAGAAAAGCGTCTTGAACCCCCACCTGGTCGAGGAAAATCATCATCATAGGGCAAAAGTATTCCCGTTTCAGCAGAACCGGGCATCAGTCTTGATTCAGGATCCTCGTTCAAGAAACCTTGCGAATATTCTTCATTTGAACTATACGGTGATGTCGACGGAAACGACTCTGAAGGTTGAGGTGATACAGGTGAGTCTAATGACGAATTTAATGAAGGATCTTCGTCATTAATGCTTTTCTGATTTCTTTGTTTTGTTGAGGTGCTATTTTGATCTTGATTCAAACTAGTTGCAGGAGTTGTAGTTGAAGCGTTGCAAAGATCGATCGCGAGGGCTCCCACGATGATAACAGTTAATAGGATACGGGTAGATAACTCCGTTGAAATCATGATTATGCAGATTCAAAAGTGCTAATATCACGTAAAACTATGTGTGCACTTGCTGCTGACTATGCTTAATCGAACAACAAAGGAATGAATCTTTGGATGATATGTTCACTGCAATGTTACTACAACGAAACTCCTCACGTTTCTTCCTCTTTGTCTTGCGTGTTCTGCTCAAATGCTTCCGATTCTGTCCTTTTGTCGCGTCTTTGTGCTGAGCTGATTACTGAAATATATGCGTTCCTTTAGATTAACTTGGGGTGACAAACTTGCCTGCGCCCTCCCTCTTATTGCACTGAGTATGGCAAGTAATTCCTGGAGAAAAATAACTGTAAAATGTATCAAAAAAGTTTAAGGAATTATTGCGTACTATGATAAATGTGTATCACAATCTAGAAAAACCTTACTTGTAGCATGTAAGAAGGAAAGCAAATCAATCCATCGATCCCAACTCTCTTCTTAGATTCACACGCTTTATTCAATACGGTGTTTACAATGTTTTGTTTTCTCCCTGAAAATACAATTTTACTCCATTAAAAACGTGATATACATACGTGGTGGCGGTAATTAGCCAAGACTCACCCACACTTGCTTATAACCCTTCAGGCAGTCTTCCTGAATTTTGGTATTTCCAAGTTGCACATTTGTATCAAGTTTTTCTTAATTCCAGTCGTACTCATACTCCTAGTATTGTGTTATAAAAATTAAAGTGAATATTATGATATAAAAAATTGATTTTGGGGTAATCAAAAAACTAGGTATAGAATGGTCATTCGATGCATGAAATAATGTGTACTTGTTGTCTGGAATATTTGACTTTTAGGTAGTTTCACAAGAATTCTTCCTGGGTATTTTCCGTCTTTGGAACTCCAAGGCGGCGGTGAGATACGTAATAAAAGCTTTTTGTCTCTGAAAATATGATTGTATTATTGCACATCAACTCGGCGCACTCGGGTAGAAAGCTGTACTATTAGTGAGTCGGCAAACGCACACGATTCAAGAATGATCACAAGATCTTTTTCTGTTGAAAAAGTTAAACAGTTCCTTCCTGCCTTTTTTAATTACACTGGCAATTGTAACGGTATTGAAATGATAATTTGCTATTAATTATCCTCCCGCTATTCCGCGCATACATGGTGTGAACACAACTAGACGAAAAAAAATATTATTGACAGAGTTAACGATCTATGAAACATCATAGCTTGAAAAAGAAGATGCTTCTGCTTTGTCTGTACATGTCATAATTTGCGTCTGAAGACCAATTTTGCTACGCGTTTCCTCCACCAATTCTTAGACTCAGAATGCATGCATTTTTTCAAAAAATTAAAAAAGAACAACAACTGCAACGGTTGTATAAGCAGTAAACATTCCGTTTCAGACGCTGGTAAAAGTAATTGTGCTTTCCATTCCATTGAAAAAGCAATCAGAAACGAAACAAGCGAACAAAATGAGCAATAATTGTGACATTTTCGTCTTCTTGTTGAAGCGAGGAGTTGACAGGCAGGCAGGAAGCAAGGCCAAGGCAAATGAGCAAGACAAGAGAATTTTTCCTTGCTCGCACACAAACACCCGCGCAACAACACTTTTTTAATGCTGGTTGTCACTTTTTTGTGTGTTAGTACAGCATGTCACACTACATATCTCCTTAACTCACGACGATTAGCTAAATACTGAGTGAGTTTTCACGATGATAGCTTTTCGAAAGATGCCACACACTTTTGCGAAATCGTTTGAAAATGTAAATGTAACAACAACGCAGGCACGAAAATAGGAGGAGGAAGAAGATGCGTACCTCTTCTTCCTCTAACATCTATTCTCTCTTGTGTAAATATCTATTATCAATGCATTTCTCCTGTGCACTTGAATGTTGTGTGTGTATCATGACATTATGATCATCATGATGAAGATGGAGATAATCATGTCATAGTCATGCTTTTTGAAATTTGCTTCATCTACTACTACTACTGTCGTGCAAGGGAAAGAAAGAGGAAAGACAGACATATGAGAGGAGTGAAGTGGAGGGGCATGATTGCAGATTGCATGATGATATTGCAGAAGATACAAATGACTACCGTGATGATGATCATTGCTGCTACCGTTGGCACACAGAAGACAACGATGAAGAGTTTTTGTATTTTTTAAAGAAAAAACTTCGTTTACCTATAAAACTACCAAAAATGAAAAAAAGGTGCTCCTTTGATGATTGTCTTTTGAATGCGTGCTCCTCTGCTCATTCAATTTAAGTTAAATGTTATCATGTTTGTTTAGATATATATATTGTATATTATGGTAGACAGTAAGACAGAAGCATGTTCAAATTAAAAATAGTATTTAGCCATTTTTCTTGCTTGGTGCACTAGAACTCTGTAACATGACAATGTAGCCTTGGCTTGCGTAAAAATTAAAGGATGTTGGTGGAAAAAGAGTTTAAACTTTCCTTTTATTGCCGAGTCGTACGTTTTGTACAATATTATGTTAACATGCATTGGCATAAACAAACTGGGATAATAGCAGCATAATATGCGTCACCACTTACCGATGTGAAAAGTATATAATATGTGGTGTTGCCATTGTTGAGAAAAGGTAACGTTACGTATTTCTTTTTGAAATCAATTTACCATCCATCCATCCATTTAATGAAAAAAAGAAGCATAATATATACAGTGAAAGAATACAGCAATTTGGTTTTTTACGAATTATTGTTCTCAAAACATCCGTTTTATGTACATAATAGAGGCAGAAAACAACAAAGACCATTTTATGTATGTATTTACCCAAGAAGAGGGTTGGTTAGTGTTGTGCCGATATATGCAACGGAGTGGAGGATTAGGGCGGATCTTAAAATTTCTGTAACAGCTCTAATGATGTGATGTAGTAATTACAAGTAGTGCGAGAAAGTTTATTAACTGAAGTAAAATTCTAACACACAGCAATGTTGGTGAGGTTTTTTCTTGCGTTTTATGTTGGTCTCGAGAATTTTTTAGAAATTGTTTTGGATAGAAAGGGGACCGAATATGAACTTTATTCTTCACCGATCGATAAGTATCTCTTGTATTCACACTTGCTCAACGATTGTGATCCAGGTCAAGACCTTCTGGTTAAAAAGTCATAGACATAGACCATGAAAAGTACATCGTGTAGACTATATATTTACAAAGATTCAATGGCTAAGCACGGCAGTTTTGTTGCCATTGTTCAGCTAAGCTTATACTACTTCGTTGGTATGTTTGAAAAGCTAAAATAAAATGAACTTTCAAGAAAAATGGAAAGTTATTTTCCCCTCTCCACTCAATTGTCGCAACAATGAAAGTGGACGCTGAGAAAAATCAAACACGCAAGGCAAAATGACGAAAATAAAGTCATTATCCGTTTAACATTCTCCTAAAATTGCAAGCTAAATAATGGCCACTTATGTAGTTTGACGATTTTTAGTGACAAGTAGTCAAGTACTTCGTTCGAAGAACAGCCAATTGATGTCTAATAAACAGTTGAGTATTGGATAATTAACGAGCTGTTATTTGATAATAACAATACTATTGGTATGAAGAAAACAAGCAACAAATAACAGTGCTTCTTCACCGTACACTCGAGTCAAGCCATTGCAATTTTTGGCCCAATTTGGTAGAAGTAAAAGGTGATGATGGGATGAAAATAAAAAGATAAGAGGATACTTGATGGGATCGACTTTACATTTTATAGCTTACAGCTTGTACCCAACAAAGCAGGTTGGCAATATAACTTTAGGTATATGGTTAAGTGTAGCATAATGAAACGTGCATATTAATTGCATGGTGTAAAAAAGGAAACGACAGAAAAAGTTTGTTGAGTAGCAGTACCATTTATTTTAATGCCCTTTATAAATCACTTTCTTCCAAAGAGCTGTCAGTCATGTCCTCTGAAATAGAAATTAAAAGAGATGAGCATAGGTATACATATGTATCATCATGATAGTCAACATTTCGAAGATGCATTATACTTTTTGCGTGAGAGTGACCAATTATCCTTCTGTCCTGTCGTGAAGATCAAGTTAAGTGAGCAAAATATTGTTACCCATATTATGCATATACCTACACATGTTCTCTAAGGCAGACTGTGAGGAGATATTTAAAATTTGTACGGACATTTAGAAATTGGTAAAAATTGTACTTCCCAAAGGTGTCACTCTCTACTACTTTAGTAATTAAATACGAGTACTTATATATATGATGGTACTTTAACTTTTTCATGAGCTCCATTTCATAAAATGAAAGCAAATGCATTTCGACAGTAATGCATAAAATAATAACAGGACTAGAAATTTCAAATCCATTAATACGATCATGATATTTGTGATGATCCGCTTATTTGTAATTACAATCGCAGATGGATTATAAATATTAAACACAAAATTAGTAAAATTTTGACTATCACAGATAGACTTTCAGAACACTCATTTTGCATGGACAAGGATAGATTTTGAGCTTAGCATTTTAGTGCTTATCGATTATCAATATAACCTCCTTATTATAGCTAAAATAGCTATCATGGCTAGTACGTGCCACTTTCGCATTTGATCAGGCATAAGAGAAATTAAAATTGATTGTAAAACAAAACTGAGCCTGAAAAATATTTAAGTACCTCAACTCACGTAAAAAATTGCATAGAACTGATTGTAATCTACTTGTTACAGCTCTACTGAAACCGAATGACTGATGACAAATTAAATAAAAGGTATTTTCCGGTCAATGCTCCTTCTCAACATAATTGAAAGATTATTACACGGGAAGTAAATATAAGAAAGTCAGTAGGTTATACCCGTGCAATTTATGCAGTATTTCGTGTACACGAATAAAACATTGAATAGTACATTTTACTTTATGATAGCAAGAGCATATTCAAATCATTTAATGGTAAGTAATAATGTGGACCATAACTGTAGCAAGAGTAAAAGCGATCCATTAAAAATTATTATCATTGTACTAGAACAAAACGCACACATATTAATGCACCATTGTTTCCTATTGAGACACGCAAACCACTCACGCCAGAGCAGGAGCAAGAGACAGCAGAGCACACTTTAACGAAATGGAAGTTAATTTTTCGGCTTTGTTTTCATCGAATCGAAATGAATGCGTGACACGCAACATAAGACGTTTTAAAAGCGAGTGCAAGGAATTATAGACAATTTTGTGCATCCTGCATGCAAAATGCACTTTCATTGTTCCAATGCATTTTCTAATTTGTATATAGTTAGCCTTTCAATTTGCATAATATTATTGTATGCGTATGATTTCTGCTCTGCAGATACATGCTCGAGTTGATAAATGCAAAGGCAAAGTTCAAACACATAATTGTTTAGAGTTGTTTTGAAATCGAAAGTTTTTTCAGGTAAAACGTTACACACTTATTCGACTTTACATTTATAGATCCAGTCCAGTGTGCATCTCATCACTATCATATATTCTCTGTACAGCATGCACTATACTGTATTTTTAATGAAATGGTCATGATTCCTGAAAATAGTGAGCATTTTTTTTTACATAAATATCTTCTTACTCAATTTTCTACAATTACGTTACGTAGACTATAAAAATATTTCATATCTCTTTGAAATTTTAGAGTAAAATTCGAAACCTTTGACAAGAGTCAATGTACTCATCAATCAGCGTTTTTTCGATACTCATCTTTAACTTCTTCCGCCTGATTGTTTTTCTGTTTCAACCTCAACCAAGAGATCATTTCTTGTGTAGATACTTGTATGATGACATGAAAAGCGACAGCAGTAGTAGGTTTACGTAGAAGTAACTTTTATAAAGAAATGCAAATTCATAATAATTTCTACCAACAATTGAATCATAGTTTACGATTAGCAATTCCATTATATAATCCCAATTCATGAATAAAATTATTGCATATTATTGTCATGCTTATGGTGTTTTCTACTGAAAATATGATATGCTCAGAATGTTCTTCATAAAATGATCATACTTAATCAATTACACAAAAAACACATATATTAACGGTTCTACAATTTTGGACACTTAACGGGTTTCTTATTCGCAAGCTTGTTTCTACCTGAACTCCTGTCTACTGAAACCACTCTCATTTAACATGATTTTGTGACTTACAAAAAATATTATACCTTTCTTCGTGATTTTGAGGATGTTCATTTTACTTCACTGAAGATGATTTACTCTGATCAACGTGCAATAGAAAATGTGTGATTTTTGTAAAACACATTTTGTCGTATTTTTCACGACCAATGAAGTGCACGTTTGCGTTCCGATGAAACATGATCATCATGGGATGATGACATATTAGCTTTGCAAAAATTCTGTGAAAAAACTGCCATGTCATTTTCATCTAAGAATTCGAAATGAGATAAATTTCTACTCTGCTCAGTACCTGCGCATTTTAACATTGTGTCAACACCAGAATGCAAGATTTTGTGAAATGGGCGAAAACAACGGTGATGAATAACACCCAAACAGGGTTTCTTCTCAAGACCATTACTTGTACTTTTGGCGTACTTGAATAGGTAGCTGTACATGCAACATGCAAAATCAATACAAAACGTATGAATCTGAAATTTGTTGGATAGTCAAAAATTGAATCGATGTTATCTTTGGAAGCATAACGGTTGGACAACTTGTTACATATCAAGTTTGAGATTCAATAGAATTTTTCTTGCAATTTAAACAGGTAAATTTATTTGCCTTACTGCAACATTTAATATTTATTCTTGACGTTGAGAGGTATAAAAATTAGGCCACCTTTTGAGCATAGACTAAGCCTGACACTTATCGAATAACTATTATTATTCCTTCAGATGAGTAAATATGTGTAACTTGTCATAAAAGTATATCATTTATGCAAGCAAATGAAAAACCACAGGACATAAAACATTGTTCGAATTCTATCAATGGAAAAAATTTGGTTTGCTTTGGTAAAAGGGAACAAAAGTGTCTTTTCATGTTTGAAGATGAGTAGTGAGAACCTGTACTAGTAGCAGGATTCATCTTGAAAAACTATAAGCCTTCAAGTCAATCCCCACCTCATTCACCAACATCCGACCAAGTAGTGCAACACGGGCAATGTAATAATGGCAATGTTTTTATTACAATACCGATCCAAAAAAGAAAGGTTTCCTGTTAAGCAAAGCATTTTCAAAACGAATCAAATGCATCAGACCTTGACTCTCGACTTTTACATTATCCTGATTTATCATCTCTTTACCATAAGATCAAAATTTAGATTGAGATGTACATTGGCGGTTTTCTTTACGCAGGTAAGCAGTACATTTCTTGTTTAAATAGACAATAGAAATAAAGTTGAAGCGACTATACCATATTTTCAGTTTCAGCGTAATAAACGTTTGCCCTGTGCGTTCGTTTGAACACGGCTACATATTTGTCGATTGGTTTTGTAATGGTTTTGTAAAGTCACTGCGGAAAAGGTTGGAATGAAGAAGCAAGCCGTGATAAAGGCGACACTTTTTTTTACTACTACTGCTGTGGGTTACGTACTTGCCTCACCGTACTATACATGCATACACTACTAAAAGCTTTGAGCAGGTGAAAATTATACAAATAAATATAAATCAAAGACCCATCCAACCATTGCAAATAAGTTTCTCTGATGACATGATGATGAGTTTTTCTAGTGATCATGTCATGACCGTGCACGAGATAGGTCTAATATTTATAGTAAGTACATGATGCTTTTTCGGATAATCAAAGTGTAATATAGTTAAAAACCAATGACTGAAACTATATGACAAATCGCTGTAAAACGCTAATGTTTTTGTGGTAATTCTGCCAACCAGAAGAACATTAAACAAAGAAATATTCTTAGAAATGAAGGCAATGCGTAAACCACAGTCACTGTCACAGTTGAAATTGAATCGCACAGTGGTCTGGTAAATGAAGAGTACAAATTGCCATTTTAAAAGCTCTACAGAAGAATTATTTTGGTTTATGAGAAAGTTGACTTTCTTACATTTCTGTATACCAGCATGTTTTCCAATAAAGATGATTTTTAAAAATTGTGATAAACTTAAGATTTTTTCTTTGTTCCATTATTGTCATTATCGAGCCTTTCATTTTCTGGTGGCATTGCAGTATTTGGATCAAAGGAAAATGAAAAACTGATCAAATGCTTGAGAAGCTGCAAGTATTTTTGGTCTAGCCCATAATACTTGACATTCCGAAAAAAATAAACGATTGTAGTCGCTTGTAGTTTATGGCTTCAATAAAGCAACTGGTACGCACGAAGGTGTCACCGTCAGTCACTCCCTTCTTCACGACTTGATCACGAAGGATGTACACAATCGTTAAAAACGCTGCTACGAATGGGCTATATCTTCAAAGTCATCAGTGAAAGAAGTAATTTTGCCTCTCTGAATTACCTCAGCTTGGAAGAATGCAATATTTTCCTTTCTTAAAAACTAATGAATACGCACGTTTTATGATGAAGTGAGCATTAAAACCAATGTGGTGGCACAATCCCACACCGTAGCTGGTGGCATCATTGGATATTTTATTGGAGACGTAGTTAAGTTTAGTGCCTTGTAGTAAAGGGTGCGTGACAAGGAGGTCGTATAAATACACAGGCGCTTTGGCATGAAACTGAAACCAGAAAAATTCTTGAACTATACACACACTAATCTCAAACCATAATATTCCCAATTGCACCGCTGCAACTAGTGAAACTGAAAAAGGGAACAACAGATTGACGATTTATTGTAGTGACGCTACTCTCATTATTGATCAAACTAATAATGCTCCATTAATGCTTCTTGTGCATCCAGATGAGTGTGTCATTATTATGTTCTCAATTTTGGGCTACAATTAGACTATCACTCCTACTTTATAAAAAGTCAGGAGATATGCATCTTTTGAATCAAGTCCTACATTTATTCATGCATACCTATACACATAGGAATACAGGCTTGTAGACGCAAAATAAAAGTCTCGGAAACGAAAAGACATGCTTTCTCTTCCAAATTAGAAGAGTTACATACACAACAACACAACATAAGTACATCATGAAATGTAGGATTTTGCCTATGACGCATAATAGAGTTTTGACAATACAGGTTCACGCACTACGCACTTTGAATCCTCAGCTAGAAATCTGCAACATATTGTTTTAAAGTACTAAAGCTAAAAGGTGAACTCGTCATAACATGTAAACACACAAGTATAAAACTTTATTTCCTAGGGCTAAATAACTCATTAATCATTTGCTAACTGCACATGAATATGAGTTATTTTCTTGCATCATATCATCATATAGATTAGATGACCATATAGGACTCAACTTTGAAACCTTTTTCAAGTATGGAATGGAGGAAGTTTAAATCTCATGTTAACATTGACACTACTGTTCTACTACTTTTTTTGTGAAACATTCACTTTCTTTTCGCATTTTTGCTACAAAATGCATTAAATGCTTTTCATTTGGACTTAAAAGTACCTTACCCAATAATAAAGTTATAGGAGGAATATGAATATCAGTAGAGTAAATATTATAGTACTAGAGTAGAGTTTCTAGTCGCTCGCTAAGTCTTTATGACTTTTAAGCTGATTATACTCTGTGTACCAGCTGCAAATGTCATTCCGTAAAGTTGATATTGGTGACACTTTCTGGTTTATGTACTGTCTATAATCCTTTAAGCATCAAAGCTGTTGTTTTGTTCACCCTTTCTCGCTTTTACCACCCGCGTTACAGCAAACTGAGTTTTGCTCATCTCTCGCTGCACTTTTTGCAACGATGACACTCATTTAAATATACATCCTCTTTGAGTTTCCTTGTCGGTGTGTCCTTGATACTTTGCATGTGAAATAAAAATATTTAGATCGTGAATAAAAGGCCGTAGGAGAATTAGAATGAGAAGCCATCATAAAACATCAAAGGAATATATGTATGTAAAAGTAATATTTATGATCTCCTAAAGTCCTGAGTACATATTTGCACATTCAACAAAAGCCCTTGTTTCCCTTTACAATCATACTAAAGAGTATTGAAAACCACCCTACGCTTTGCAAAAGGGTTTCACAGGGAACATAAAAATAGAAGAAAAAAATGAAATTCATGAACGTGATTTCAGCAATATCGAAATGATTTTGATGTCCTTATGGATAACTAGTCCGTCATAAAATATACTGCATTTAAATAAGTTGTCTATTGTAGAAATTCAAATGGGAGCAACCAGCAACCAATCGTTCTGCCTGAGTTTTGATTTTGATTTTTACCATCTGCATGAACAGCATGATAATTATGAATGTACACTTTTAATAACTCGACTTCACACTGAGAAGGACAATGCAAAATGCACAAAACCGTCACAAGTATGTATTGTGCCCTGTAAATGCAAACTTATCAGACTAAAATACAGCTAATGTTAATTTTTAAAATGTTAATTGACTTGTGCGCTCGTGCCAGACAGTATTTGATGCTTTATAAACTGGGTTAGTATTTCTGTAATCTTTATAGAGCATATTTACATGCGAACTCAATCCAATATTAAAAATTAAAGATTAGAAATTATTATTACGTACCTACATATATGCATATGACTTTGATTTTATCATTCTTTGAATGCTTTCATTTTTAAATGGGACCGTGCATGCAATGAAACGGTACTTTAAGTATGTAAGTACCTATGCATATGCTTTATCATGAAAATCATTATTAGGTTTCAGATACTTCATTTATTTTACAAACAATAATGGATAGATACAAATCTGTAGCTTTTGAGACCTGATTTGTATTCCCTATTAGCCATCTTCTGATGTGATTAAATAATCGGACCAAACCGGACAATTGTATGGAACATGCTATGTAAATACATATGCTGCTTAACATAAACTATCGAAATTGTGTGCTTCATCTGTATGACAAGCAAACAAACTAGACTTGGTTGATGGTTTTTATCAAGACTAATCGTGGACAATTTTCGCGAATAAAATCAAACTAAATCTCTCTATACTTTTAAAATTGAAATTTGGAATCTAGAATGTAAAAACAGACCAGCCATAAAACATACAATAATTTAGTGAAAAATACAGATTGTTTATGCCACTTTTAAAAAGAACCAAGTTTCGCAAATGATAATTTTATTGTCTGGTTTGAACCAATGCACTCATTTCACCATGTGTATTGTTTAATTTTAAAAAGTATTCCGTTGGAAAATCCTACTTTAAGAGCCATTGTTGAACAATGAAGTTAAATACACAAATAAAAACTTACCACTAAACAATACGAATAATGAATAATTAACATTTAAACACGGTGTTTGATTTCCCTCGCTAACAACGACGACTTTAATCTTTAGACAATGCTAGAAAAATTTTATCTTTTAGAAATTATTGGTTCTCTACTGTCAACTGTTGAAGGATATTTTGCTAGGCCATCTTTCAACTTTCAAACAGTACTTATACTGTTTAGTATAACAAAAGTATTGTAGTAGGTTTTTTCATTGTCCCTTTTACTTGCTGTCAAACTAAAAATAAAAAGTAATTAGCTAATTATATAAATTTTGCAGTACCCATATTTTGGCAGTATGAATTGATATTCTTATTTTTAAAGTTTCGAATAGGCACACACAATTGTGATTACGCATTATGTTGTAATTATCCAGCAGGCATTTATAAGATAGAGGATTCAACTAATCTGCTAAAATTCATTGAAGAATGATAAATGACGATAATGCTTTCTTAGAATGCCTGCATCAAACATCAAATCAATCACAGGATATGCAGTATTGATAACTTTTGTACACCCAAAGGCCAGAAAGTTCTGTAAAGTCTACGTACTTTAAATTACAACTTTGGTATGTACTTTCTAATGTGCAAAGATTCTTAAAGGTGCTCGTAATTGATAAATGAAATACCTCTAATTTATATCACAAATTGAAATCAGAAAGTTAATTTTTAAATGACTTTGGCTGTTGATGAAATGGACATTATATTATATATCTAAATCGCCTTGTAGTTCAGTTTCAAAATCTAAAAATGGACACAGTGTGCAATACCAAGCATCGATTCATCATCTCAAATTTGGTTGTGATGTTGTGAATGCATTTATTGAAGGCCACAAACTGATATGAGATTGCATTTGTGCGTCACTTTCAGGGATTAAAAATTTAAGAGTCGCAATTAAAATTATGTAAGGTTTGAAACAGAATTATGCAACACTAATCGCTTAAACATCTTTTCCTTACAAGTATAAAGGCTGAAGGGGATATGCATCCTACAAACCTACATTATCTTCTGTTTTTCCATCTAGGCTCACACTCATAAATTGCACATTGCTTCATTTTTTGCATGAATGTACTTTTAATTGATTACGTGTCTCCATGCATGAAGTTCATTGCTGCACAATGCTGAGCAAATTGGTAACGAACAGAACAAATACTGATGAATAAACCCATCACGTAAATAGTCTATGTACCTGTGTAATTAAGTTTTATATTTAAAGGCTATTATAACACCGTTATAGCACAAAAATCATGAATTCTGTTCAAGTGACTACTGATTCGCGACGTTCTCTCAAGTAATTACTACCGACATTGACGGCGCACGTTGCCATCATATCAATCTTTTCCAACACTTGAGTTGATCATTTTAATTATGCAAAAAATGGTGCGTAATTTATCACACAACCGACAGCGAGCGGGTCTTTGATGGAATGGAAGGCTTTTGAATCTCAAGGAGCACCGTAAACCGAGTAGATACGTAATCGAAACACATTTCATACATAGAAGCTTCGTAGGAATGCAATGACAATGACAAATCTACCAACATATACGATTTACATGCTAAAACTTGAATAAAAATCATTATAGTTTTTAATCTTTAAACCAAGGAACTGCTTAACTTCTTTTTTCATACATTATATGAACATTTTGATTCTTCAAATATCTATTTCCGACTTTGTGACTGATATACTAACATCATTTTAATTTGAACAAATTGAACTAATCTGTACATTTTCAAAGAATATACAAAAGCTCAACAATGATGACTTCTCTTCACGGCATTAGATTAATAAGAATCAAGGGATGTGCCATGTGCCCCTTCAGTAAATCTTTTATAACTTGCAAAGAACAATATAGAACAATATAATTTTCAAGTATTGTTTGCCCTCTACATTTCGTTGTCAGTGACTTACTGCAAACTTTTTTTCCCTGTCACACCATAACCGTAAGCTCTTTGAATAGACGTAGGTAAACATCTTTACCCTAATCGAAAGTTAAACTTGGTCTACACACACCTACCAAAATAATGAATCCTTCTTTTTCTTTCTTGGTTTCACGCTTGTACTTTTGATGATGATAATAATGGTGATTGCCATTATTACACGCATTTCTTGTACGAAACGTAACGTAATAATAATAGAATTTCTAGATAAGATGCAATTTTAAAAGCGCATACCCTTCGTGTTCATGAAATGCTCATTATTATTGTTACAGTACGAACCGCATTTAAACAATATTTTGTAGAACATACGCACATATCACAATAATAAAATAATACACACTTCTTGTTATAGAAGCTTTTAATATGTACTCGCACAAATGATTTTCAGTTAAATAAATATGCTACTAAATGCCAACTGGGGCTTCTGCGCAAGTGCATGCTTTCAGCTTCTTGACTGATCGTTGCATAAAAAATTTATAAAAAGAAAATAACTCGAGTGAAATTGTTTCAGATAAGTTCAACCTATTGCACAATCATGTTGTTTTTACATTTTTGAAATTCACATAATATTTTATGAGTTACATAATGGCAGTGATGAATGGTGAGTTTTGATGAATCTTGGGTGAGGAAAATATTTTTGAAATTTTAGAAGCCACGGTTTAGAAAAATTTTGATTATGTAAGTCACTACATCATCATACTAGACACACCGCAACTCTTGTTTTTTTTTTAACTTTTACAAAAGTTTTACTTTTCAGTGAGATAAGCTTAGATTACTTTATTAGTGCTGCATATTGAAACTCTACTTTCGTTAATTGGCTTCAAGTTGAAATGAAATTGAAAGTATCCACCTAATAAGTGTATATGCAAATACAATTTTTTTCTATAAATTCTAGTGCAACAATGTATTTCTTACAACAGTAAAGTGTGTAATAAAGTGTAGCAATAATAAGTGTCAGTTTTTTGAAAATCCATTTGGCTTCACAACATCTCCATCTTCATTAAACCGTTAGTGCGTAAGTTCAACAAATCGTAAATGGTAAGTCGCTTATATAACTTGCTCTATAATCTTTCCGTATAATAACGATGAAGATAATTTCTCACGTTTGCACATGCACAAACGTTTCCGAATGAAATCATAATTTTTCACTTGTTATCGTCTGACATCTTTGTTAAAATGCACATAAAATATAGTGCTTAAACCAAAATAGCCACAAACAATGTGAGACAGACACCACCACCACCATGTCAAAAACCCAAAACTAATAGGCATTATAATTTACATGTGGTGCATAGACACTACCTTTGAAAATAAATTAACTATATACCTATATCAATGTGGTATTTATGCCTACAATATTCTCACATTATTAGCAAGCAAAGTTGCCATTTTGTTTTGTTCACATTTTGAATTAAAATTTATTCACGTTCTAATCGCTAATCAGCTAGTATTGTTAAGGCAGGAGCACACACAAAACATGTTTTCCCTTTCCTCGACAATTCAAACGTGATGGTTCCTTTGCCACTTTGTTATGTCAGTAGCCTCTCCCTATAGACATTTTCTGTCGTGAAAAATAATTTACAGAAATATGCCCTCTTCCTAAACGACCAAGCTTGCTTTGGCTCAAAAGAATTTGTCACCTTAATTTATTTTTATTTTATTCCGAGGAAGTTAGGAAGGAAGAAAGGAAGTGCAAAATGCATTTTTGCGTGCGTAGTGGTCGGTGATGATGATCTTACCGTTTTGGTTCGTTTATTGTTGGGTCTGCTATAATTGCATGGCCGATGAACAAGTTTGCAAAGTTGTTTAACGAAAGTTATTGGTTCGTGTTGCTGTTTGTTTGGTGTTACCGATTAAAGGAACTGTTACAAAAGTAACAACGTTGTAAGCAACAAATTGCATGTGCTACGATTTAATAGTAAAATAACACCAACACCCTTTTGGCATACATTTTGGTTTATGACAAACTGACAATTACCGGTTTGCTAGTAGTATTTCAAATATGATTAAGTAAATAGGTGGTTTATGTTTCTAGTGTGCTTTGGTCATTTAACTTGTTAATATTTAAGAAATAATTAAAGTGTATCCCAATTTAAACGCTCTCGTATTGCCGGAGCGGAATCCAAACAGCGGTAAGCTTGATAATCCTTTGCCTCTTGTCACCGTCACCACTATCAATTTAAATTGTTAATAATAGTGCTTGTGCTTCCTTTTAGCCCAATTTTAGTATATCATTATAAAGGGCGGTGAGGGGATTCGAAGCAAAGAATGTGCAAAGTGTCGCATTTCCTTTAGTTGACAAAATAAATAGTTCTTGATTGAATAATTATTATGTTTGCAAGAGGCATTTAAAACATTATGGAATCAATTTAAAAAGTTTAAATCAAAATGCTATTCCCAGTCTACCGGATTCAGAAACACGAAAATTTATGCAAATCTAGAAAAGAAGTCTATCATAAATACATAGTCTAGTAAATGTTGAAACGAAAAAATAGGCAACGTATCCTGTAATTTCAGTATACATTTATGATAAATACACTTTTCAACTCATATATTTATCTTTTGAAAAACATTTTGCTGAAAAATTTTGAAGAGGAAAAGAGCATAAAACGATAAAAATATAAAAAGTTGAATTTTTACATAAAGTATGTACCTGAACTAGAGTTAAAAACGAGAATTTCAATCACTTTGGTGTGTACTTTATGAAACAAATAAATGGTTTTTTTTCAGATGCGGATGAAAAATCACATACTTCCGCGGTTAGTAATAGGCATTTCTATCTTCCTATTGCTCTCCCCCTTATCATCAGCAATTTCTGTCAAGTCCCAAAATAGAAAAAGTAAGCATAAATCAGAAGAGCAAGTCAAAATCATTCATCAGGAGGAATCTTCCGAACAGATATCAGCACGTGAAGGTATTCATTCAGAGGATGATGACCATTCATTTTTAGAGTCCACTCTTGACAGTAAAGAACTCGTAAAAAGGGCGCAAAATGTCAGTGAAACGAAATCGACAGGAAAAAGTAGGAAAAAAGAAAAGGAACATAGTCCTCCAAGCATAGATGTTATTCCCCCGTCAGAGTTGGGGGTAGAGGACAATTCCGACGAAGATGGAAAAGCCGACCTGAATAGAGAATCGCGAGGAGACAAAAATCCGAGGCTTTACTATGATGACACAGCACCAAGATTCCCACATCATTCATCTGAAGGAGAATCTCCCTTTGAGCACACAGCGCCGGAAGCAAAGCAAAAAGAGGGAAAGCTTTACTTTCCAAAGAATTATGTAAGCAATAAGTATTCGCCCGGTTCAAAGAGGGGTCATAGACCGTCCCTTACTGGTACATCTGGCAAGAGGATTCCTGACCATATTCACTTTGATGAGGGCGGCCATCCTGCTCATGAATACACTTCAGGACACGGTCATTCGCACCATCATCCAGTCATTGGCCACCATGAAGAGCATGAAATTGGACCTGCCGATGATTCTCCGTACACCCATAATATAGAGGAACACACGGTAAAGGGTCATCATCATGGTCATCATGTTTCTGGGTATGGGTATCATCACCACCACGGCAGTTACAGGTATGTGTATTTTTTACGTTTAAAATACTAATGAAGGGATATACTTACCTGACTCATCATCAACCATTATAACGCAGGCATACACTTGGTGACAAAGTGGACGCTGTTGGAAAAGCGCTGCAAGTTCTCATCCCGTCTGCACTACTAATTACAGGAGTATCTGCGTTGTTTCCCAATAGAGTTCATGTCCCAACAACGCCAAAGTAAGAAAAAATGCGATAAAACTTTTTATCTTTCTAAAAGAAAAGTTTAGTTGATCATAAATTCGTTGCATTGCAGCAAATATCGCCAAAAACGTTCAGTATTTCGTCGGCGAAGTGAAAGAGGGATGGGACCACCTCTTCCCCTAATGGCACTTCCAGCCGCTCACATTCCCCCAGAAATGGAGGACATTCCATCTCACATCCTTCGGGCTGAACATAGAATAATGGACGGAAATCCTGCTGAAATGTATACAGAGTACGGGAAAAGGTATGGAACTTCATCTGAAAACACTGGTTTTGACCCTTTTAAAGTTTTCAAGGGACCGGGACCTGAGACGTCAGTGAACAGGATTCAGAACACAATTCCTATGCTTTTCCCAAATTTACCTGACATGTCGCAATCAAATGAAAGAGCTAATGAGTATGCTCAGGGGTTCCACGCAGTACATTTTAACGAAGGGGATTCTCCTCCGATGACTTCGTACAGTCCGGGACCACCTAGCCCGGAGATAGTTCCGCCAAACGCACATACGCCTCAAAGAATAGTTGCACAAATATCTCCTACCACGTCTAATTTGGGCGAAGACTTTGGAGGAGAGAATAATGTTGATCAGCGGCGACAGAATATCTTGTACCGAAGGAAGACCACTAGGAAGCCTCCAGTTTTCATCAAGGAAACTCCCAAAATACCAGTTCAGCATTCTTCTGAAAGCCAAAAAAGTCAGTACTTGGTTAAGAACGTGAAAAATACTCTTGACGATTCCAAGCAAGTTAATCAAGATAAAGCAGAGCAAGAATTTATGTCCTCTTTGCAAAATCTGGTGACACCAGACGTTGCAAAGGCTATCGTAGAGAACAAGAAAGAGCCACCAAAGGAGGTAGATCTTAGCCCGGATGGACCGGTAATGGGCCTGTTGACCAGTTATGCGCAACATGAAAATGATACTCCATCCTGTCAGAAACGAGCATTGTGTGAGTTGGCAGTTAAGGGAAAGAATCCAAAATCGACAAAATTTGAAGCTTTCCTTTGGTCTGTGGCGACATTGTAAGTTACTTTACTCTAATCAATTGCATTAGTGAAGGTGACGATGAGCTTGATTGCTTAGTACTTAAACTTATATTTTAAAATTTACAGAGTTCCAGATGTGTTCAGTGAGATGTACGATTTACAAGAGGTTTTCCAAGCAATAAGGAACGAGCGATGTATCAGATTTGAATGCTCCAACCCAAATTTGGATCTTCAGATGTAGATGTAACGAAAAGCTGTAAATCAAGGTTCATATGCAACGTTGAACTTTCTATGGAGCTCGAAACGAAATCTCAGTTCAAAGTCTCTTTTTCTTAATACTTTTGAATGGACTTTTTACATAAAACACTATCTATATAGTAATACTAATGTGTGGAAACGTGCTGGAATAGTTTTCGTATCTTTACTAAGCTATTTGTTATATATTGTTATATTATTATTCTCCATATTTTTAAGTAGAGATACCAATTTATTTTTGTTGACTTTTTATACAACTAGTAATTCATAGTTTTAGAGCAGAGCTGTTAAAGATTTATGCAGACCAGTGATATGCTAGTTTAGAAACTCATTGATGATGTAGTACATATACATTGTAGACCGTGAATAAAATATAAATATACATATAGTAGTTTACCATTGACCATGCACTCAGTTAACAGAAAAAATTCATCCGAGTATACGAACCCTATTCATGTTTTCTCACATTTTTATCATTACAACATGAGACGGTCAAGTTCTGGTGTCATGTGCTGTCCATTGATTTCATTAATCATTTTGTCTTATGCATAACATTTGTCGGGTGATGGTCACCATTTTTCTATGAGACGATGCTTAGTATGCTTGTAGATGTTTTAGTGTGTGTAAAACCTAAATTTTTTAACCACTGAAAGACTGAATTGAAACCATTTTTTTATTATGGCTTTTACAAAGCTATTTTTGGGTGCAACCGTATTCGTAAGTGTTTCAGTTGCAATTAATGAAGATTCTGCGAAAGAATCACCTTGTCTCAATATTACAAACGCTGTTGACCCGGATGCAACATGGGTATGGATGTTATTCTTATCCTAGTTATCATCAATTCATTTTATGCAAACACTAAAATAGCTGGCCATACATTAACAGTAGTACTTATTTTGAAATCGGTTTTATTCAGTTTTCCTCGATTCAAACATGGTATTACCCATTAGCAAGTCGACTGGATTTATACCGATCGGTTCATGATTTGCTGGAAACGGATTATAGAAGCATCCCTGAGTACTCTTTATACTATGATAGCTGTCTAGAATGGGGTATTAACGCTGATGGTTTCACATTGAATGGGTACAATGGAAAATCTAGATTTCTCCGCACCACTCCAGTGGGGCCAGGAACATCCGATTTTAAATCCGATTGGTCACAAGGTAGACATTAAGTTATAAAAATACTAAAGTTGAAAACCTTTGTTGGAAACTTTATAAAACATTTTTTCCTGGAAGGAATGATTGGACGTGCCTATACAACTCTGACCGATAACAAGACGTTTGCATTTACTGCTGCCTGCTTTGCGGATGATCAAATGTCGTGGAATGTGTTTGCGACAACAAAAGAGTTGAATGAAGCCACAAAACAGAAAATATTTGAGCATGCAAAGTCTTTGGGATACAAGCCGGAATATTTCACTGAAATCCGATATGACTCATGCAAAAGCAAGATTAATAGCCACATTGTGAATACAACAGGAGCCCTTGCTAATGAGGGAACATCTCTGTCATCTTTGGAGAATGAAATTTTTCCAACAGCAAATATGTCAACGACCGGACCTAGTGTACAGACGGAGAATTCTTTAACTTGCGATACTTGCACGAAAATTTGCCCAGCACTAATTTCCAAAACTGTATCCAAAAGAAAATATTACAAGAAATGGCAAAAGTATCGAGCGAGTGAAAATTAATTGATGGAATTATGAAAAATAAACCCTTCTCATTTAAAAGCTAAACGATCTGCTCCATATAATTATTTGAAATGATCCTGTATTTCCAATTCAAACGTACACGCAGCTAGAAACTTATTTTTCGAAACCCTCTTTCCCTCGTGTCACTGAAACCCAAGATGTTTGTTTTTAGTTTTTCTCTATAAGCATGAAATGTCACGTTAGGCTAGACTAGGCCCTTACGTTGCCCTTTCTGAATTTTACCTAGGTACTCTATTTATTTATCCAAATGCTGAAGATTTTTCACTTTATCCGTTCTCTAGATCGATAATTATTGATGAGTTACATACGAAGGAAGTGTTATCGTTGTATCTGGGAAAATAGAGATTTAGCTTACCTGTTCATATAATAATGTGCAGTATAAATACTGCAACAGCAAACCCAATTCATAACCTAACCTGGGGCTTGTAATTAATTATGTATGCCGAATACTCGAATATAATGTGCTGTTCATAGTAAATTTTTACTATTTTTATCATCAGAGAATTAAAACCTTTCGAATAGAATTTAGATTGATACCAATCCAACCGGCTTCAGACGATTAAAAGTGTCAAACTTTAAGATTTGAGGGAGCTAGCTCCAGTTTTAAATCGGTTAGGAATTGAAACCATAAGAAGTAGGAGCTAAATTGTTGATTACGATTTATAGGCAAATAAACGACTTTAATCTAATGGTTTCCGTGTAGTTCAAACTTGAAAGAACTTTGTCTTTGTGTGTGTGTATCTCAAAGAAAGTTGAAATTGTTTTGTCCAATTTTAAGTCATATCAAGTCCAGTCATGTGTATGCGTGCAACGCAAATATTTAAACAATACTTGTGCAGTTATGCATATGAAATCTATACTACTAAGAAATCAAATCATCGTATTAAATTAATGCATGTATTTGTTCTCACAATATTGAAAAATTACCTTCAATTTACCTGATATGATGATGGTATGATATGTGGTAGACTAGAGCAGAGCAGAAATAGGTGCAATATGAGACTTATGGGAGCATTATTATTTGGCAATGAGCTGTATTGTATGTAGTAATGTTATAGTCATAGTCCAAGTATTGAATTTTGTATTTGATGGCCACAGAACTAACCCTTTCCTTTCTTCGCTTCTCGAAGATTCACATGTTTTCTAGTGTGCTTCTCTTTGATTCTCTTGCATTCACATTCTCACATAGCCAGTACACAGAATGTGGCAGCATTGCAATCGCAAATCTCATATGGTGTGTGCTCGATGAATGGGATTTTGCTATATGGGATAATATATGAATGAGAGAGATGCAATGATGAGTCAAAATGCAAGACCTCTTGTCCTGAAAGTTTGTATACATTTGCAAAAATAAGGAAGAGTTTCAAAACTAAAGTGTATGCAAAGTTTTACTGCTGATTTTAGGCTCAAGGTTTCAATTACTCCTCTTTCAAGTGTTAAATTCCGAGAAAAATCAGTGGTGAAATTTTTTGTGTGCAGAATTAAGATTCGTTGTATCGTTGCTCTTCAATCTAATTAATTAATCTGCAGTTTGTCCTTTAAAATTTAAACAAAACTGGAAATTTGGACTTTTGTGTGACATTCCAGTATTCGAGAAACATCCAAACTCTAGACAATTGAAGTACTTATTATTCAAACATCACGACATTTTTATACGAAACACAACGAAGTGACCGGTAAATGTTAAATTCTTAATACTACAAAGAGTTTATGCTCAATATTTCCTTCGTGCAGACTGTAGTTATAAAATTTAACCTTGCAATTTTCGTACTCACAAACTCAATTTAATCTGAACTGTTTTCGTGAACTACATTCTTCTGTGTCTATTGACTCGGTCGTGGGGCACCGTAAATTGGAATTAAATAGTTAAACTTAACAGACCTTGATTTGTAGCCTATCAATAGCTTACAACAACTAACTGTTTCCTTATTAGAGGATAACTTTAGAATCGACGATAAGCTCCCTAGTATTTAAATTGTTACGATTACCACCGTTAAATACTCGTATAGCTCGCTGAAATGGCAAAGTGGGGCGAAGGAGATCCCAGATGGATTGTTGAAGAGAGACCAGATGCCACCAACGTTAATAACTGGCACTGGACGGAAAAGAACGCTTGTCAATGGTCGAAGGATAAATTGAAAGAATTGCTGGTTGGCTTGAAGTTGGACAATAAAGTTGGTAGGGAAAATATATACATTTAAGTAGTGAAATATGAGTATATGATATGTACATTAGTCTTAAATATAAAATGCAATATGATGTCATGTAATACATATTCTTTTTGCTGAAATCCACAGGCACTTGCAAGATAACTGAAGTATCTAAATGTGATGGAGATGCGTCAGCAAACAATAGAAAAGCTAAAATAATAGTATTCTTTGAATGGGAACTCCGATTGAAATGGAAGGCTAAAGTACCAGGAGAAGAAAAAAGTATTGAAGGCACCGTAGAAATACCTAACTTAAGTGATGAAAACACAGTCGACGATCTCGATGTAAGTACCATTGACCATTGCTTTAGAAATGCAATAAGTCGAACGGTTCGTTTGAATTTTTTTGATTATTTCCCGAATTTTAGATTCAGTTTCTCACGGAGTCCTCATCGAAAGCAGCACAATTGATGAAGGAAGTTCTTCGGGCTGAAGGAACAAAAGTTGTTAAAACAGCTCTTCAAAAATACATAGACGCATTGAAGAAAGGTAATTTGTGTACATTTGTTTCGAAAATGCAAATTCTGAAGAAACCCAAGTTTTATTATGAATTCCAACTTTCTCCTTGTTCATTGCTTGAATTTAAATGCTTGGATTAATGAATTTGCAGAGTTCACCCAAGGGATGATACTTCCCAGCAAGGAACAAGTTTCATCGTCCATGAACAAATTGTCGGACTTACGCTTAGACTCCACAAAGGTATTTATCAGTTCATATATTCCAAATGAATTACCGACACATTCTCTAATTTCAAAAACGCTAATATTTGGGGGACCGATTCTCTAACCACTAAATCCAAGATCTCTAATTCCAAGTCCAAGATCTCTAAATGCAAATCCAGG